>JAGDQP010034954.1:8572-18755 GCA_022664845.1 Lepisma saccharinum | reverse complement strand
GGGGGAATCACTGGTCACATCGTTGTCACTAAAACTTTTCATGCTTTATTTTTCTTTCGACGCCGGTTGCCATAGAAACCACATGTGATTCAAATTATGAAGACATGTTTTCTGGCAAGGGAACCAACTATTTAACATGGAAATCGCAAATCCATATGGAATTTCCACAGTGTATAGATGATGTGTTGATACGTACAATGAACACTTCTTTAGTACTATGTTCCGGAATTTGTCGGAACGCAAATTACAGAGTTGCAAACTTTGCGAGATTTACTTCTGAACGCCTAGTCGGTAGGCAACACTTCATCCACATGTGTGGAAGCGTTCTAATTCCTGTTTAGTTTCATATGTAACGTTTCGCTGAAGATAATTTGTTATCTTATATTAAAGTTATTAATAAATTTGATTTGTTAACTCCACTGGTGCACTTAAGATGTTAAAATTGATTCCAAACGCCTTTACACAATTATAAATAGTTTGGTGGTCATTGTGACGTTCAGAAGCATTTTGAAATGTAGCACTATAGTCGTGCTCACTTCAACACATAAACTATACATTGCAATAAGTTCACACCGGTCTAAATTTTCTGTGGGAGACAGTGATACTTACTTATTGTAGACAGGTGGTGGAGGGCCTATATAACGTTTACTATAGTACATTATTACTTTATTTACGAATTTAGAGTTCATAATATTGAATAGTTGCAATCGCGACTTATCACTAAAAATTCAGTACAATTTTGAGTCCGCTAGGGAGAGCATAGTTCATGGTAGTGTTCTTAAGTTACCCACTTGTCTACAAGCTGTCAAAAGCGTCTCATTCAGTCCATTCTTGGCGTGCTAATATATAATAAACCTTTAAATGATCCGATTTACCTCGTGACCTCAATTACCCCGACCTACCCTATAGCAAGTATAATATTGTAAAATACTCACCTTTCGTAGTTCTTCCAATTAGTCTGGCTTCGTCATTAAATTCAAGATTCCTAATATCCTATGAAAGGCAATAGCAAACCACAATCGATTCATCTTGCCCATCTTCGGGTAAGGACCTGCCTTCGGGCAGAGCACATATCATCATCATCATCAACAACAACAACAACATTATATCAAGGTGATCGCTGTCTCTACAATGTCAAAAGACAATCTATTTGAGCAAATTCCGTGTGGTGATTGTTATCGTAACGTAACGTACACTAGTCTATTGAAATAACTCTCCAGGTGGCAGCTGGGTCAACTGCAAAATTACAGAAACTCACACTGAGGATCGAACCCGGGACCACGTTAACCAATCAACGAAGCAGAAGCTTATCTTAAATTATATTCCTAACTTTAAAAGTAGTGTTAGCAGCTGGTCACTCATCAAAAGAATTGTTTTGGAATTGTTGTGTAGATTTAAGAAAAAAAATAAATAACAATAGGAAAATGACGTAGGTCTTCCAGTTCCATTTCAACAATGCTAAGATCGAAATCTTATCAGTTATCACCAATTTCTTTCCGACCCGAGCGTGGAGGTTGTGAAAGAGATGCGATATTGGATGTTCTCTGAAAACGTCTCGAATACAGAAACAAAGGCAATAACCAGTGCCTAGGGTTAAATAACGCGATATAGAACCAATATGCTCATCAACCTGGTCTTCGACTGTGACCAAAATCATTAAAACATTTGTTACACCAACTTAAACCCTTTAATTACTTAATGGTAAGTATTTTTTGTTTTTGTTTTTTCATGACAAAAGAAAAAAAATGTTAAGAGAGGCTGTGTTCATCATGTAGCATACGCTTCCATCCAGCTCAAGCATGACCAAGCCAATTGCCAAGTAACATTGAATCAAGCTGATTGGTCAGCGATAGGATGATAATTACTGTAATTATATCTGAAGAAAAAAAAATCTAGTGAAGGTCATTTTTGAACTTGGGCAAGTTTTAAGAAGAGTTCCGCAAAATTTGCATACCGGGAGAGAAAAGAATGAAGGCTGGGGAAGGAACACCAGACTCTCTTATTAAGATGGAACCTTGCAATAAAACTTGCAGAGGTTTAGTATTAAGTTAGATATATATACACACACACGCTGTTGTATATGTATTTGCTACGTTAGTTTTGTTCTTTTCTTCTTTCACGAAAAAGTTCAAGCGCTTTGAATTACTTGGAGATAACAGATAGCAACGTTCGGTAACAATTACGCCAGACTAGAGTATAATTGTGTTATTACAGCTTGATGATATTCCACACCTTAAAATGTGTCTGTTCCTTTGTTGTTGTATAAAGCTTTTCATGTACGGTATATGCCCCCGAGGATAAATATAGCTATATCTACAATATTCACTCCGTTCCTTCCATCTTTAGACTTTAAGATTATTATTTTAATGACTAAACAATGGAGCTAATTGGATGTAAGTGCAGGAATGCATCTGTCTTCATCTTTGCGATTCGTAATACATTACCTATCTTTCTTTTTTTCATTGTACCAAACCTGTTTTATATAACGAGGCATCGAAATTATTCAAAGAATTTATGTAATTTTGAATTATGGTAAAATGATCTTTCAATGAGGAAAACAAGAAATTCTGGGTAGAAAATTAAATCCACCTACGTTCCATTGTTAAAATGAGGTACAACAATGTCGCTATCCTCATTATTATTAGTGTCCTGCTGCTGGTGGTGGTAGGCTCTTTAAATACAGTTTGATCCTCTCCATTAGTTCCGATATATATGTCTTAGCGTGTGATTTTTATGTTTAATATTGCCAATCAGTGTTATCTAATTTCTTCCTCTTCTTCTTTTGCCATCAACCAAACCTTGAATTGAATACATTTTCAATCAGTGTCCTAACGATTTTCTTTTCGCCTTCCTTATTTTACTTTCCCTATCTTCTCTCTTCTATTAAATCCAGTAAGCACTTCCTCTTCACAACGTAACTTGTTAGTCAACTATTTGTTTACATTTTCACCCAGTTCTTTATTTCGAAAGATTCCATTGTTCTTTTTCATTGTTTCACGCTACACAGTTCTTCATAGAAAATATATTGTCACTCTTCACCGTAAATCTTTGTTCGCTAGTTTACAGATTTTTTTTTTCTCAGATTGAAAGTGAGCAAAACTGAAGAACACCTTTTTAGTTCTTTCTTACGACTTCTTTTAAGATTAATCTTGGTAAAAGTCTTTTTCATTATTACTATTATTGTTTTAATTTTTTTCCCCATTTCATATCTTTTGATAAACTTTATTTTGTATGGGCCAGTCTAGTAACTGTTGACTTCGACCCGTCACAATAGATTATGAGTTAAAAGACATTCATGCCCCTGCCGAGACTCGAAGGACCCGGGAGCTTCGAGTCGTGGGCCTAACGCCTTAGATCCAATTAATATCTTCTCCATACCACAATTACCACCTCAGTATAAAGATTCTCAGTCAATTTTCTCGAAAAAGTGGGACAAGACGAGAGATAAAATAAATTTTATGGTCGGTAACAAAACTATGGCTTACGCCCATCCCGAAAAAGTGGGACAAGTCAAGTAAATGGCTGTAGGGAAATAGTAATATTACTGACGAAACCGGAATTCCGCAAGGATGATCAGTTTGGGTAGTGTAAAGCAAAAGTTAGATGAGGGGTGTAAGTAGAGTTTTGCAGGGTTTTTAAAAATATTTTTCACAGTAAAAATGTTCAAGTTGAGGGTGTATGTGCTCAACGATTTGAAAGGGTGACTACCCATGGGGGAAGGGTCTGGCAGAATCCCTCCTGACGAAGACAAAAATCTTTCAGTTTCCAAAAATATTGAAAGAGAAAATTATCAGAAATCTCTCAACTGTTATTAAGATTCATTTCATTGATATTTAGACTATAAAATCAACTGAAATTATTATCGATTCTTAAGTATGCTAACAAGACAACATTATTGTCAAATGTCAAATGCATCCTCAACGAAAGAAATTGAAATAATAATAAAGAAAAAAAAACTAGGATGATTTTAACCGGATAATAATTATGTGAATCAAAATAACAATGTGAATCTGTATGCAACCAATTGCCTGATTTCTTAAAAAGAAAAATTGATTGAATTTTTTTTACAGTGTAAAATATCTAACTGCCACAAATTACAGTAAACAGATTTATTGGTGACCAACACTGTACACTATCACTAAACGAACAACTTGCTCAGCGTAACTGTTCCAACGCCGTAACAGTGGATTTTCCAAAATCATCACTCCTGAGAAATGAAAGAAAGCTGGTCCTATCCTATCCACTATCTATCCACTAATTACAATATTCGTCTTATTAAAAATCCACTTTAGTTTCTCTGTCTTATTAAATGATAAAACTTCGTTTATATGTCATTGATATGATGATTTTCTGGAACCATTTAGACATCCGGGACCATTTTTCTTTCCTTCAGAACTAGTATGTCTAAACAAAACATTGTTACAGTGAAGGAACTACTACACTCTCAATCTGTTTTACTGTTTAATGAATGTACGTACAATCTTGTCGGCAACTAGTTTGTTCAATGTCATTATAGAAACAAGGCATGACTATTACTATGTTCATAATAAAATTACAATTTACACATGGAACTCATTATTAATTTATTTTCTATAAGGTAAATAATATAGCTTTCTGGAGTTTGTGATCAATAATCAAGATCCACTCAAGTTTGTTAATAGTAACCGAAAATTCAATATTCTAACAAAGAATCTAACAAGAAATAAGACCCCACTTTTAACCAATTTCCATTATCAAGAACAGTGTCGAATTTTAGAACTATTCATGGATTGCTCACCACAACTGAAGAAGACATCTTTTTCGATGATGAATGAATGTTCTGGAAAGGTATACAGCTCCTAAGGACAAAAAAATAGGAAAAATAGCAAATACTAATCTTACGTTCAAGGACCTACCATACCAGTAGTACATTACTGATATAGAATATTCCTAAAAATAAAGAGTTCTGATCACTCATTATTTCAGTGACGGTAATGAGACATGGAATTATATACTTTAATATATGTCGATGGAGCAATCAAAACTTTGTCATACCAAAATATCAGTATCAACAAAAATATTTAAAAAAAATCGATGTATCGAATGTCAATATTCAAAGATTTTGTTTTCATATGAAACCTAATCGATTTTCAAAGATATTTCTATAAGAACCTTATTCCAATTTCAGCATTATTTTTCGACCCGAGTCATATTCAAATAACACTGATAATTCGGTATTCATTTTATTCGATCAATAACGAATTGTTTCGATATAAATTAATTTCTATTTCCAACGATATCTCGGTTTTCAAAGAGATCGATCGCTTTATTTGCCAGCGATGTTGATGTACGAAAGATTTTAAGACCTGAAGATTGTAGAGACCTTATACAGTTCTATGGAGGTGGGGAACATTTTCAGTAACTGCTCATAAAAGAATGGCAGGTTAAGAAGGAAGAAAAGCACTGAACAAACGACACGTTTGAGTGTCCGTTGCGTTGTAATGTATGTATGAATGTATGTCCGTGTTTGTACCTGTGTGTGTGTGTATCTGTATAACAATTTACCATCGCCATCACATAATGCAAGCAAATGTTCTTATGTCGCTGTAAAAGTCGTAAAAGAAGGTTTTAATGAGAATCCGAAATGTGACACCTTGCCTGACCCAAGCTGATCCTGAACGTACGATGACCTTTCTTAATGGCTCCACGTTGTGTGACTTAGAAGCACTTGTTCCATAAATTATTCCTCATGCACGTCTTCCCGTGACTGTCGGCCAATAGCTAATTATGCACACAAGATGCATTTCCATACATGTTAAGTACTTCACCCATAAATCACTTCTTCCGTATGGAGATAAAAAGAGGCAAGAAAAAAATGAAACAGCACTAATATTTGTTCCATGATTACCACGTGACCCTGTTTTTCCAAAGTTGGGATGAGGAGGGGGTAACAGAGGGTAAACATTTGATTTATATGCAAAGCTAAAAACGTTTCATAGTCTTTTACACTATTGTTGGTGATTATTATTTACGACAAATCATTTTGTTGGAAGTAATGGAAACTATGCAAATTTAGATTAGCACCTATTGGTTCTTGGAACTTGGGTTTTACATGGTTTCGACGTAGGTAGTCGAATGGAATATACCTCCATAGTCCAGTGGCTACGGTCACGGACTTTGGATAGACACGCAAGTTCGAGTCCTGCTACAACACATCTTGAGTGAGGTTTCCCAGGTTTTCCTCAGATTCAGAATGCCAGAATGGTAGCGGGACTAAGAATCTGCGTCATCCTTGCCTCAGGGAGAGTGTTCAGGAAGATTCGGTGCTGCTCCCTACAAATGGGTCCTGCATTATGAGCCGAGTTATGAAACCGGGTGGAGGGAATGTGTTTGAATTTTGAATTTAATTTTAAGGTCTTTAGGCAACTTTGGCTCAGGCCGGAGTGAATGTGTTTGCGCACAATTTCACTATAAAATTGCATAATTAAATCTTAGTAGTTAAGTAGACATATTCTATATTTTGGAACCTTACTAACATAATAGATGAAAAGAGTAAACCTTTATAGACAAATGTTTATTCTTGCAGTGTTTGTTCCAGTTTTTTTGGACACGTTTTATGACTTGATTCTGAAATGGCGTCCCAGGTGAGCAATTGATGCGAACATGTCTTTCTGTAGAGTATGCGGTGAATTTGAGGGTAACTGAGTATTGTGATATAAGTGTGGAGGTGACAATTGTCGGAGCTGGACTCATGCTGAATGTAGTGGGCGGGAAAAGGAACGTCCATACTTATGTGGTTATTGTAATAGTCCTCTGTCCATCACTGAAAAGAAGGAAAGAACTCAAGCCTTAATTCCGTCATATTTTAGAGTGTTCAAGTATCAAATAAAGTTGTGTTTGTATGTAATTTACCATACTAATTGGGAAATATTGGTAAATTGTAACTTAACACATATTAGATTGTACCGACATGCTGTTCGCCATGGTTCGACCGGGTAAGGCAATAACAAAGAGTGCAAACTCTTTTAGAAAACTAGATATTTGGAGTTTAGTTTTGAAACAATTTGCAAATGTTAACCAAATGTAGAAGAATAGAGCTTGAAGCTTATTTCAGCTCTCTGGTTTTCTAAAATTGGCCCAATAAGTTTTGTGCAATCTTATTAGAAACTTAGATGTTAGCCATTCACCGTCCTTCCCCATGATTTTACCATGCAGATTTTATGAGTTGTTAACATTAAAAACGTAATAGTTTTTTAATGAAGGATCAGTGAGAATCACAAAGTCAATATTTTCAAATGGTTGTAATAAATTATGTGTCTAATTAGTGCGGCATTTCGAACAAAGACCAATTTAAAACAAAGTTAAAGCATTTCGACTTACAGTATTTGTAGTTTTACAGTAGTGACAGTACAAAATCTGTCTGTGTTGTGTTTTAATTTTGACTGATTTTTGTTTAGTTAAATTATTTATTTTCTATTTTGAACAGTAGTGTAACTAGCATTTACCCCCCTCCCTCCTGCAAGGAACTTTTTAGGGCCCTTGTCCTACGATCCTTCTAGCAGTATCTCCTACATGTAATTTCAACAAATTCTTGCAACATGTAAAAATCGCTCACGAACTTTACAAAACAGTATTGCAAGATTTCTAACTGTGTGAAAATTAGCGTCCAGACATAAAAATTCTCTCTCTTATACCACCTCTGAGAAAATTTAAAAAATCAAACTTTGAGGCGACTTCTCACATGTTGGCTGGGTTTGCCATTAATTCATTTGTCATCTATGTCGAGGACCTCCTGGACACCTGCCCCCATAATGTGGAGTCTTGCGGTATTTGTAGTTACGCCCCTGTTTTACATATCATTGATGTTACTGCATGTTTGTTTTGTACCGTTCATTACTGCCTCCTAGATTACTTGAACTTATTTCCGTTTTTTTTTTTACTTGTTTCGTTTTTCTTTTAAATATACATGGATTTTTTTTTAAATGAATGTCGAATAATTTTTGTATTCTTTTATACGAATTGCTTTTTTATTTTTTTAAGTTTAACATTTCAGATTTTAAAGTTTTATATTTTCCGTGATTCATACGAAACGTACCATGAAATACTATCGAAAATTATTTTCATGGAAGTCCCTGAGGCATAAGAAAGTATACAAATAGGGTGTAATATTGTTTTAATAATAACAATAAAAAAGATTGTTCAACCACGCCTAAAACAAGCACCAAATTATTTAAAAAGACTTTTTCCATAATCATTATTTTTTACCTTGTCATTGGGTTTTGATAATAGAGGAGTTACGTGTAACAATGAAGGACCTATCTACATGTTAGATGCCTGATTTGACACTAACTCTGGGTTGCAAGTGTCAAATGGTGGTAACGAATAAAACTTAAAGACAGGTCATTGCTAACGGGGACAGTGCCACGAGATGGAGTTGAAATCGTGTAATTAAGAAGGGGCATTGAAGTCACACTAACCACTGGGTAGCGTCTCTGTCTGGTAGATCTTAAAGACAGTTAACTAATAGCTTGCAATTAAAAACCCGAGTCACTTTTTCTTTTCTTTCCAAAACGAAATATTGATCTCTGCTAACTATGGTGGTTCTTCAAGAAGAATGGTGGCTGGGGGAGTTGGGGTGGGCGGCAACTATGGCCTGCCAGAAAAAGTAAACACTCAATAAATTAATAATATCCAGAGAGGCTTATCTCTTAAGAAAGAGAAGACAGTGAGACAGGGATAACCACAGACTAGTACAGCCCATTACCAACTCTTTCAAGCTGTGATGCGATGAACAACTTGGTGAATAATACTATCTTAAATTACATCATTTAAAAAAAAACTGACAACGTCGCATTAAAAGACGATATCTCTCTCTGACACTTCATTAAATATCAAGCCATTCTTGTTTCTTTTTCAAAGATAAAAGATGTGTGTGGGGGGTGATCAAAAGACTTGATTTTTCAATGAAGGTTTATAGATGATGGTTGATGTTCTTGATAATAAGGATAAAACTTTTTTTCTATGTAGAGGTCTCTCCTTTTTTCTTTTTTGCATTAAGCTGATAGTTTTATTCAATTAGCAGCAATTTACGTGTAGACTGTATTGTGTATTTATAAATAACAGGGGGTGAGGCAGACAACGAAACAACTATATCTTTGTTGAGCTCCCTCTAAAATGGCGGCCAACTTTGTAACCGTATTTTTCAACTGTATTTGTGGACCATCCCAAGCAGCACAAATAAACGGGCAGATATCGGGCCAATACTGGGCCAGTAACGCGAATACCGGTCATTATCCGTTCTGACTAAACACCTTTCTATACACTAGCGTGTTACGATATTTCGACATAGAAAAATATTGCTGTTTGAAGATGCCATTGTGCGATACCAAGCGGACACTGGCCGATATCATTCCAAAAGGGCGTCGTGTGTATTCGAGAATGTCTATGTAATGAAGAAAAGACACGTGTTATAGAAAACTGATCTAAAACTTCTACAAGCTCCCTGCTTTTAAAGCCATTCTGTAACGAAAAGACTGTCAATATCACCACATTTTATGTCTGGGTTAATGAAATGCATATTTGACGTATTATTCTTCAAGGATGGGTCCGCAGCAGAGTGGATAAGAAAACAGATAACAAACAACAAGATTTCAGGTTCGAATCCGGTCGCAGACGAGTGAAAAAATTTTCAACTATAAATGAAGACGAGAAAATAAGACGCGCAATAGAATAAATACAGTGTATAATCAAGATCACGTTTTTTTTTCTAAAACTACTGTAAAAATTTAAGTAATTCCGTTCATTTAAAACAGTAAAGTCCTCTCAACAATCAATATCGTTACCAATCGGCATCAATATCGCAATATCGACAAAAGTATTTGCTATTCGATATAGACCAAAACGGGATAACATCGTTCGAAATCGCAAATTGCCCGTTACTAATATCGTCCTATACTGATATGCTACTGGCAGTGATTCTGCCAGACCCTTTTCCTGTAGGGGATGTCACCCCCAAATTCTCGAGAGCACTCGAAAACTTAAATTTTTAACAGTCAAAAAGCGATAGAAACCGTACAAAAATTTCACTTACACTCTCCCACTTTTGACTTTACACCCCTCCAAACTGAAAATACTGGCGGAATCCCTGCCTAGTAGTAATGCTTGCTAATGTAACATGTAAATTATTAATACGTGAGGATATATT
>JAGDQP010034953.1:0-19832 GCA_022664845.1 Lepisma saccharinum | reverse complement strand
GGATAGGTCCAGTTCTGGTGAAAATCGTGTTGAGATTCGGAGGTCTGCGGTAGACAATTTTGGGGCTCGATGGTAAATTTTTGAGTTTCAAGTGACGCAGTGAGTATGGTGTGTGTCAATTTGAGGAGCTTTTGGAGGACCTGAAGGCTCGGATAGAACTGAATGAGAAGATTGGAAGCGGAGGGAGGTACGCGGGGAGGTACGTTGGAGTTGGGATGATTACGGGCACGGTCCAGTTCTTTACGGATAAAGTGCTTGGAATATCCACGGTCAATGAGAGCTGAGGAGAGGGTCCTGAAATAGTTTGGGAGCAGATCATCAGAGGAATAGATGCGGGAGCCCCGGACAGAAAGAGAGTATCAAAGAAAGCGTTTGGTATGGTATGGATGGGAGCTGTTGAAATTGAGATACTGCATACTGTTGGTAGGTTTGATGTGAACACCTGTCTCAAGTTGATTGTTCTTGAGTCAGACATCCACATCAAGGAGTGATGGGTTTCCTCGAGATTGACCCGGTGAACTTGACGGGGAAGGTGCAGTTGAGGTTTTGCATAAATGTTTCCAGAGGCTGTTGTCCGTGGGTCCTCTCCCCAAACTCCTCTAACATTCTGCATCAACAACCATCGCCACTCCTCCAAATCTCAACTTCCGTAGCTCCCCATTCCTCAGCATACTTCTTATCACGGCTGCACCCTTGACAAAACCTTTCGAGTCAGAATCCTGAATGTTCTGAACCCAGACTCACCTGCCAGAGTTAGAAGGTGATGATAGCAAACGTACATCTCTATCTTTTCCGCAAACCATGAACCCGGCCTCAACTGCCTGTAACTCCCTACAGCACAGTGTCTTCTCCTTCTTCCTTTCTCTTCTTTGTTTCGTCCATATTGCACTTTTATTCTATTTTTCTATATTGTTTCTTTGTTCTACACTTTATTATTATTTTGTTATTATTATTATTATTTCTCCCTCACTTCTGATTCTGCACTCTTTTATTCCTTTAGGAAGTCTCTTACTTACTGCCAGTAACTTTCGCACTTTCTTCTCCATTTGGTGTTTTCTCCGTCCCATCAAGTCATTTCCCCTCCTCCTTAACCTGGCCACACTGTCATCCTGCATTCTGTTGACAATATGGCGTTTCCTTAACACCAGTCCCGCACCTGTCCGCTCTGTCCATTTTCTCTCCTACCAGTTGAAAACGCTATTGCGAAACGTACTACTTTGCTATTGTGTTTGTGATGTTATTGTACAGCTGTCTCGAGAATCTACCATGTAAGTATCCTTTTTTCTACCTGTTTGTTATGGTGTAGCTTTAGGCCAAACTACATTATCTTGAACCTTATTAGGTTGCGTTGCGTTAGGATAGTTTAAATAAGTATGGATTAAGTTGCAGCCGATCGAAAGATTAATTCTTTTTAATGCCATTATTTTGAGATGCTGTTTAGTTAAGCTTTATTACGTTCCGTTTGGGCAAATATTAAGTTCGTTTGGAAAGTTGGGTTGCGCATACTTTACTAATGCCGGGAAGTTTAACCACGTTTAATGTTCATATTTAACAAGCTTATATTTTTAGGAAAGCAATACTATATTTTCTTTGAGAATATGTTCAAATATTATCTAAAGATGATTACCAAGTCACGTAAGTAGAACATAGGCAAAATCAGCTGTGTGCAAAGTTACTTAATTTGTAAATTGAAATATTGATTATGTTTGTATAATGTTACCTTTAATTTCCAATGAGGTGTGAGGAATTATGTCAACATGTTATAACTGTCGAAAAAAGCTGTCCTGCTGTATTGATCCACTGTGTGGTATGGATTTATTATGTCAACCGTCGTATGATTGGAAGATAAATGTTTAGGCTGAAGAACAGTGACGCGACATGACTCGATAGATAGTGGAGCTAAATGCATGTTGAAATTAAGATGAACTTTAAATTATGAATATTTATTTTAGAGAATAATTTTATATGTTGATTTTGATAATTATTATGTAATACGGTTTTTTTTAAGGAATATTGTTTATGAAGATTTTCTGTTACGATGGAAACAACCTTTTCTAAAGAAGTAAGTTATATGTTGTACCAAGGGGGTTATAAGTTCATAGTAGGGATTCTTCAATAGATGTGCACGTAATGATTTTTAATTAGACATCTCAAGTTCATACCTCGTTTTCATTTGGGTTTTTACCGCTGGAGTGAAACATTCCTGGTCGGTCTTAATTGATGTTATCAGCCCGAAAATCCTCCAAGGGTAGAACCTTTCGTTATTATACTGGACTCCCGTAATCTTCACGGCCGAACCCATGATAAGAAAAACCGTGTCTTTGGATTCAGAGGAATGCCAGATATAGAAGCTTATTTATTATTTTGAAGTATCGAAAAAATTCGTGTTTTTACAAGTTGTACCATTTTTATATTTGGTACGGAATTTGTTTCAGTTTGTACAACAAATTTCGCCAGCAGACGGTACAATTTGTTTTAAGTCAAATTCCGAACGCAACCAGGCCAACATTAATTGAAATTCACAGAAATTTTCAAAATTCGAATTCAAACCAATTACCGTTCCAAGTTCCCAGTATGGAAAAGTCATTAAATAACTGCCAGTCCCTCGGCCAAACTGCCCAAGCGACCACGGCCACTAGACCACGGCGGCAGACAAGTGACATACCTGAAAAGGCTTGTGATGTGGCCTCGCCCACACTAAATGATTTCTTGAAGTCATTTCCCGGAATGCCGAGAGTGCCGCTGGGACCCGTAGCGATAGTCAGGGTCAGCAGGCCCAGGACTTCCCGGCTCCCAATACCGAAGCCCTGGGTTAGGGCCTACAAGTCCAGCCGAGTTTTACTTTCCAAAGAACGCATCAATATGTAGTTTAGTTTTGTGGTTAAACCCCACAAATCGCCGTTGTTGTTCCAAATTTAGAAAGAAATATCACCACAACCGGAGCTATAAGACCATTAGGAGAATAAATAGTGACAATTAACAGCGATTTTACCGGTTTATTTTGTTCTTGGAAGCTTATTCAGTAATATCGCAGTAAAACCTTTTATTTGAATTTGTGAATTTTATGGATAATTTGGACACAAGAAATTTTTCGAGGCCCTACCCCCCACGAGTTAAGGTAAGACCGTGTCTTTCCAAGGTTTATATTTTGGATCACATCACTCGATCCTGGTTTAGTTCAAACATAATTAATTATATCGGCCTAGAAATCAGATTTGGCAAATAAGTTCACCCCGGTGGCATCTTAGGCTCGCCTTCCATCAGTTTGATATGGTAATTTTGGTTTTCTGATTCACATTCTAGGTTCCCGCTTTAACGCTGTTAAGATTAGCCTACATCCGGCCTACATGAAATACATGGATCAGAATTACCTGCCCCCACAATTGAACCCGAGGCCCTATCAAATTTCATACACAATGTTACATCTATTAACAATCAGGAACAGTGTACAACACAGATTTTGCTACTCTTTGTTACTGGAAAACCCACAGGTCTGATCTCCCCTAAATACCACAAAGCATTAGCACCCTTTGTTGATGGGGATGAAATGATATGACTGAGGATTCTCTAGGAACACTGTGAATTACATTAACATCTATGGATTTACCTTGGACTAACATTCTCTATGAAAGGCTAATCCCGAAACGTAGTGCATAGGCCCCAAATACTTCAGTTTTGTTTTACAAAATTAAATCGAAATTAAAATATAAAATTAATTTTAAAACTTTTCTGAAAGGATTAGGAACAGAATTATGATTAGTTTCCCGAGTTCGAATGTTGCTCTAGGATTTTGACATGTCGGTCTGTACCCTCATCTACAAAATCTATAACTTCGAACTGCGACAGGAACATTTGAGGTTCCCGGTTTGAGACTATGCAGGTACTTACTCCTTCAGATTAAATTCTTCGTTAATTGGATTCACTTTAGTTTTTTCTTTCTCTTTTCCTTTTATTTTGACCGTAAAATAGACGAAGTGTGTTTCGTTATTTTAACCGCACTTGTTTTGTTTTGAACCGTCCTTTTATCTACTACATGAAAGCGTTATTACTGATAAACGAGAACTAATCCCTGGTGCTCCCAAGTAGGAGACCCGAACACAGATGACGTTCAGTGCGTTCGATTCAAGGTACAATGGAACTCAGAACATAACATTCGCCCCGTCCGAGCTACTGCATGAGAAAGTGGTAGTCATCCCGGTCCACTGCTAGGATTTCCGAAGGTGATTTGTTCACGCCTACCTCCAAGGCGAATGATTTCGTGTCTGCTTATGACATGCAGAGGTAGCCGCAACGCACATTTGCATCGTTTTTCGTATAAGGAATGCTTTCTTTATTGTGAATATTAGGTAAAGCCCAGCTAGCGTACTTCACCGGCCCATGCTTTTCCTAACGTTTATTGACTAGTTTTTGTTATTTTTGCACTGTGAGTTAGAGCACAGACAGAGATGCTTTTTCTCAATGAAGTTTTGCCAGTGCACCTATGACCTTGGTGTATCATCAAGCAGCAAGCGTCGTGTTTCTTTCTTAGAAACCATCAACACAGACTGGCAAAAGTGTAGATTCAGCACTTAAAGCTCGTTTTCATTGAAATCATTGACAATGTTACGTGTGTTTATGAATCACATCAGCAATGCATTTCTTTCTGGAAGGAACGGCCATCTTCCAAGAACGAATTGCAAAGGTCTTTGTTCTTTTATGCCGCATGGTTGAGCTTTCGTGGCGAATGGCTCGTCTCCACTGAAACCCTGGTTATGTGTGTGTATTAGAATCTGGAATATTTCTTTTCAAATTTAATTTTAGAAAAAGCGAATTTTAAATTTTATCAGATCATTTCATTACTTTGTATCATAGCTTATTTATGTTGAGTTTTAGATGAAAATACACTTTTGCACGTCTGTTCTCATATGATACATTTAAATAGGAATTGAGTAAAGTAATTCTAATCCCTTTTGCCATAGTTTTGTTGTTTTACTGTTTTGTTGTCGTCAATGTTTTGACATTTGCCACACTCTCAGGTGTTAGTAGGTAATGTATTGACAGTTATTGTGGATTTTTTCATTGGATTCCATCGTTGAACTTTATGTTACGATAGGTTTTTGCCTCCCAGCCAGTTATGGAGACAGTCTTGGTCAGTTTGTCATCCTCATTGTTGTAGTTAGGTCAGCCATAACGATTTGGTATTTCCTCTCACGTCGTATTTCACTGTATTGAAGGAAGCCAGTTAGCCCACCCAACTTACGCAAGTTTAAGCAAGCAGTTCAATCTACCAGAGACACCATACAACAAACGTCCTTTTCATCATCAGCAACTTGTTCTGATTCGACTCAGTCTCATAGGTCCTGTTGTACGGAAAACCTTGTATGAAATGGCTTCCAACAATATTTAGTTCACGTTAAGTTTTTTTTCTACCTTCGAGCATTTCAACATTGATTTCCCATAATGAAAAATGTCACTTTCGCAGTTTACGTTACGAAAAACGAAGAAACGTTTATCGAATATTTCTATACTTGGCCGAATTCAATTTTCACATACTTCTCTTGTATGCTTACAAAATTGTAGCGGGAAACATTGATTTTTCTACCTCAAAAATTGGAAACAAAAATGGGACTAGAATTGAAGATCTAAATTGCAAAAGTCCACTTTTTCGTATTTTCATTTTTATGTTTTTCGGCATCTATGCTCTGAGGCACTTGCATAATATTACATCCAACAAGTAAACTTTTGAAAGTACAAAATAATTTCAGCTTAACAGAACAAAATCCCAAGTTCATGGGCTGTTTATTGTTCTTCATGAAAAAAAACAAACAAAAAAAAAACACTCAGGTGGACTTGGTGTGTTTTACAATTGAGACCTTCAATTATGGAACGCACACACATAAACACTCGCACAGAAATTCGCGAACTTATTCTGACTATCACGTATGTCTTTTTTACCCTCACGCGTTAAAAATGCATACATGAATATTAAAATAAAATTGTCTATTAGATGAGATGGATCTCGTGGGGAAACTTGATTTTCCAATTCTGACAATTCCTTCCCGAGTAATGGCGTTCTAGTGGAAGTAAAGTATTATAGGAAGAGGATGGTGAATGTAGTACTTCAGATTCTTATTCTAGATATCATCCCGGATAGCACCCATCTAGATGTAGTGGAAGAAAGAAAAACCTTAGGAAACATAATTCGAGATAGTCGATGTGATGTAGGTTCGAAAATCCGCTACTTATTTTGTATTAAACCAAAGTCTGAGATCCTTAACAGTGAACCACTGAATCCGGCCTAACTTTAATAGAAATTGGTGTAAAACGAAGTTATTGTAAAAGATTCGTTCCAATAAAGTACTTGGACACTTCCGTTGTAGATGTATATTGATACAACATATATATAAAATATGTAACATGATTAAAGTGTACAAGACTGAACGACACTAATTTTATATTATAGTAGAAAATTTGCCATATTTAATTATTTTTCTCTGTATATAACATATCAGATAATTTCCATCATTACTATTTATTTTGTGTTTTATTAAAACTACATGTATAAAACTCTTAAGATAATGTACATAATAAATTCAACCATTATTTAGTTTTTAATAATAATTACTTACATTTATTCTCTGTCAATAGGGAGCTTTAATTTCTTCAGGCGAGCGTTAGTTTACTTTAGTGTTACCTGAGATGGGAGCTGCCCTGTGCTGTTGCAGAGAGAGTAAAGCATATTCCATGAGCGAAGGTATTTGTTTTCATTTAGCTGATTAATACAAAGTTATTTCTTTAATCTTTTTACATTATTTACACTATATACAGGATAATAAATTAATCAAGGCAAAGAAATCCAGTTTGTTTTCGAAAAACAGGGTTTCCAAGTTGGGGTTCAAAATCAACTGCTTACAGTGGACGATATTAAAAATTTCGCCATAAAGTAAAATTAAGTATTTGGCAATTGTTTTGTATCAATACAAATTGATATTACTGTATCAATTTTTCATGTTTAAGTTGGTATAATAATTCCGAATTTGTAACACTGCAACCTCCGTTTCACATGTTGTTTATCATTACAATGAGGACACAACATTTTCAATAAACTGATATAATGAAATTTTGAAAAAAAAAATACATTTTATACAAGATTAAGCAACACTGATAACACCAAAACAATCACATTTTAACACTTATAATTACCATCGTATTGTTATAAACCAATTCACAGAAACTAATGTTTTCCTTTAAGGCGTTGTTTATCGTTTATCGCGAAATATTTGTTTTATTTATAATGTTAAACATTCGATCTTCAGCTATAAGTGGGAACACCTGTATTTCGGAAACGAAGTGGAATTTCGACAAAATGATAAGGATAATCAAGCAGTTTTAGAGAGTCTACGTGATTCTGTTCTATCTCTCTTTCTCTCTCCATTTCTCTCTGTGTTTTCGACTTTCAAGTTCTTGCATTTTAAACATGAGCTTGCAACTAATTTAATTGGACGCTGATTTGAAAAACTTTGAACCAATTCTAAAGTTCACTTTTCCATTAGAACAATTTTCGCGAAACGGTAGTAATAAGATGCTCCGCCAAGCTTCAAATATAATGATCAGATCATAGTAAAGATGAAATGTCTGTCTCTAATGTCATTTCCAAATTAAGAGGTGTATAACACAGCTTCATAGTCATTCTCAATGTAGAAGTTGAGAAATGCCACTTTGTGCCTTACTGCATACCTGATTTTAATTAATACGTAGCCTCCAAAATGCAGGTCTAGGCAAAGGCAAATTCATGAACATCATTGACCTCCAGGTGTCCTCAACACGTATTTAAATTAATCTACAGGCCGTTTGCATTCATACAGCTAATTAAACAGTTGAGTAAGAAAATATTTAGATAATTTATGAACCAGGTAGTTCATTTTCCGAAAATTCTATATAGATGCTGACTATCTTAAAATTCTTGGCTGCAGTGTATCCGGTTTGTACGTTTCAAATGGCGGATTTTAAAAATCGTAGTATAAATACCTCAACACACAGTGTAATCTTGTTTTATCATACCCATATCATATTGTTGATTGAGACTGACATTCAGAGTATGCCCGTTAAATAATGAGATGAACCCTTTGAATATGAGCGTCAAATAATTTTGTAATGTTGGGTATGGGTGTGCTGTAAGAATGGTTCAACGTTTGAGACGATGACGTAGCATTTGGCACGGGAGACATTAGTGGAACGGTATAACCAAAATCGTACACTTTTTGAAACAAGCAGCAAATTTGGCATAATGAAACAGTAATATTTTCTAAACAAATCTGGATATAGGGCCATTCCAGATTGTATCTTATACTCGTATGGCGGCCATCTTCCAACATGGCCACCACATATACTCGATTTCTGGAAATACAGTTCTGTAATTAAGCGGCAGTTTCGTGGAACTGCTATTCTGTGCCTTTGTAGCGCCTAGTTCTATTAATTAGAGTTCATTACATCACCTGTATATGTCTGTTCTGGGCGAGGCTTGGAGCCCGTGTCTTCCATTCAAACAACCTAAGAATTTTAGAATGCCTCATGCAGAATCAAGTATCAACGAGGAGGTAACGAACCAGTACCAATAATTATTATCAAAGTTGGAAGAAGAGTGCGAATTCACCTTGGTAGAATGCAAGACCCGCTTTGGTTCTGAAACCACGAAGGAAGTGGTCCAACGCGCCAATATTCTTGCGTTAGGTTTCCTGATAGAATCTTCAATTAACCAACAAGACTAAAAAAGAACAAATCGCATATTCTTAAAAGGCAAAGAAACACTATAGAGGGACAAGTAGATAACACAACGCTGACATTCCAGAAGGGGCACAATAGAAGGCCTGTTAGAAGTTTTGAAAAACTACAGGAAGTAAAACAGGAACATAAAACCATTTGTTGTTTTCAGGAGCAACAAAATATTCTGAAAAGCGCAAACTGTCTTTCACCACAACGAAACCTTGTAATAAATGAAAATTATTACCAACCTGAAAAAACATTATTTTGACTAAGTTCCTGTCAATTTTGGAGAATTTATATGTAAACTCGTGCTCATTTTTTTTCCGCATGTCTTTATTTGACAGTTTTTCACAAATAATATTTTTGCCCTCGGATTCTGGCGTTCGCTTAATTGTTATATAAGTGAAATATGGAAAAACTAATATTTACTGAAATTTTGTCACAAAAATATTGATAAATAATGAAACTATAACGAGAAACAGAAACATGAAGATATGATCGAAAAAAAAAAGTCCAAAACTTGGCAACATAGGGAAATTTACGGGGAAGTTAAGAGGAAAGAAGGGATATTTCTCTTCGCTTTTTGCTATTACCAACAACTGAGATTAGAGACAGTATTCTTTGAAATAAATCATTACACAATGAAAGGTTACAGATACAACATATGCATTGCATGATTATGTAGCAGTAACTATTATATCATTCGAGAACGCGAAAAGAAAGACAGACAGAAAGAATGGTTTTAAATTTCGAAGTGAAGACTGTCATTCAATGTTGGACTAATAAATGCTCATGAAAGTCCGATGGAATGGCCCCCTCTGTGGCATAGTGGTTAAGATTTGCGACAGCAGACAGAAGGGTTGTTTATTCAAGTCTTCTCGCCGTTCTGTAGATTTTTTCCGAATGCAAAACTGCGTGATTAACTGTCTTAGTTAAATTATATTATCCTTAGTATTAACGCACTACTGATAGAACCAATTTTATTACGTTACGGGTGAGCGAAGAAAATAGCACAAAAGTGAACGTATTTGCCGCTAGTTTCAATGAAACGAGGGAAATATGCAGACAGTTTTCTCCATGGACCAGTCGTCCCGTTTTACTGAAGATCTCCAGTCACACCAGACAAATGTCTGAATGGCACCTTCAACATAGGCCCTGGACGACACCTTCTCGAATCCTTTCCCCTCCTCTATCTCTACCTGAGCCTTAGATGCCTAAAGGCCTTAAATAAAATTCAAATTCTTTTCATTTTTAAATTAATGTTTTTGTTCAAATAATTCCCAACAATTGCATCACAGCAGACAGTAAATAAGGAGAATGCAGCATGGAATCATAATTTATGTTGTCTTAGTAGTCTCTGAGTTGAAAGTTGTCGACAGACGGACAGAGCGGTTGTATAAAGATTCACAGTACTTGCTGCTTAAGCCTGAAACGGATCCCCTCTATTATCGTTGCTATAATAATAATGTAATTTCTTTTAACGTGTATTTTAAAGAATAGACTATGTTGTTTGAAGAAAAAGATTAAGAAAATTAAAATTTGAATGAAATACTTTTAAGCTCAATCTTTTGGTTTTCTTGAAATACTAATATCATACCCAAATCGTCGATAAAGGCAATATACATATTTTCCTTCAAGACTGTATAAAATACTTTTGTGTTACTAGATATTTAATATAATTTTGTTTAATATAATATATAAAAATTAATAATATAAATTTTATATTATATAATAATATTATATAATATAATATATTATATAATATAATTTAAACAATAAATTCACCAACGAAAATTTAAAAAAATCACAAATTACCTTCATCCTTAATTTATCTTCTTTTTCGGGAAATAATACAGTATATTAGTAGCTTGTGAAGTATCGAATTTAAAATTGGCAACGTGACTCATACTATCTCGAACCCAGAAAAGGGCTTAAACGATAAGACTTCTCTTAATATTGGCGTATTATTATCCTTTTCAAAACAAATGGGAAATAGGAAACAGAAGGCACAACGCGACTGTAACCTAATCTAGACTTGAGCAAGCACAGTAGACTCGCTGCTTTGTTAAAAAACAATCTGATAATTCTTGACGTAATATGTTTCGTGTTGACCTCCACAGTTAAAGACCCAGAGCTGTTAGTTGAACCTTTCAACAGCTAATTCTTGTCTCTAGATGAATAACATGACTGAAGATCGAATCCCAGTACATTCGTTACTTTTTATTCGTTAAATAATTTTTGTCTTATTTCTCATGTTTTTGCTTTGAATGAGCTTGTTGTATACTTTTACGTGTATTTTTCATTTTATGTTTTAATGATTTAGCAAATTGCAAAGCATAAATGATTCTTTTGAATACGAGATTTCATTAAAATTCCAAATTATGCTTTATCAGTTATTGTCATTGGTTCTAATCGCACGAAAGAAGAAAACTTGAGGGACTCGATTGTTTTATACACACAGGCTAATTCTTCCGATTATATTAGTTATTTTTTTTGACATATTGGCTGATATGCCAATATCCAAGATGGCTACTCCTTATCTATGCATCTCTTTTCTTTATGAATATAATCTTTATTCATTTTGTTTTCTTTTTGGGTTCTGTAACATTCTCATATCACTGAATTTAAGGCGTTTGTCTGTCTGTGGACAGCTTACAACTCAGGAGCTACTACACGTACAGAGGTGGTTGAGGTGTCGTTGGAAAGGTATCAGCGAGACGAGATAAAACCTTATAGATCATCTCTGTAAGTTCATCCGTCAGTCAGTCGCTCGACAACTTTCAACTCAGGAACTACTAGGGCTACGAAGGTGGTTGAAGTATGGTTCAAAAAGTCTCGTCGAGATGATTTCAAACTGCATAGATAGTCTAGGTCAATTCGCCCACAACTTATAACGTTGCAACTATTAGAGCTTCAGGGTGGTTGAGGTGTTAAACGAAACATTCACAACAACACATAGACCATTCGAAGTGGACGCTGGAGGCCTGGTGGAAGCACATGTGCACATTCCTCCGACTAGGCCTTGCCTCCTCCTCAAAAGTACACCTGTGACAATCTCTTTCGAAAAGCCTGGCTACGGGCCTGCATTCGACTCACACGCTTCTGCTTCAACAGTTGCCACTGCGAAACGGCTGCGTGATTTGTCTCGCAAATTGAGCCCACGATTACAGGACATTGCTACTCAACATTCTTAAACGTTTGGCGCTCGAATTCTAAGTGTTGTGTTCTTATAAATCTGCGGTCACATTACTTAACGAGCTTTCCTCGAATAAATGGGCATATTAATTAATGAACATACTGCGTATACACCGGTATTTCAGGATGTGAGTTGCACAAGTTAACGTCAAGATAGAACGGGAATCGCGCAGGGCTGAGGGCAGTTCTTTATGAACTCAAACTTTGATATTCTGCACACCCAGAACCTAAGGAAATTTAAACAGACTTTGGAGAACTAGAGTTACGAAAGTACCGGGTTTCTGTATAGTTAAATGTTTTAAATATCCGATTATGTAAAGAAATATACGTGTCTTTTCATTTTATTCATAAACTTACTGTTATTTTAGTAATTTAATGGTAATAAAAGTTTGTTTTATTTCAGGTGTATCAACAAGAGAAGAACATGTAAGAAGGGACACAAATATCTCCCAAAAGGGCGTTCACATGGAGAAGAAAAAGTTTAATAAATAGCAGGAACAGAAGAGAAGAATGTGACGTCGTACGTGGATCTCATACAAGATATCTTCTTTTATAAGAAATTTACAAATTGGAATAAAATTAATAACACATAAACTAAAATATGCAGTGCAATTTTGCCACCAAGTTAAGCCCTATTTGGATGGATCACATGGGTCAAAACGACCCATATCGATAATAAATTTGTTGACAGAATAAAAATGTAGGCAATATTGTCAAAAGTGTATCAGTATTTTACGGTTGGTTAGTCTCCTTTCATTTGCTAAGAAGTTGAGGTTAAATTCGCTTTTCGTTTCTGCGCTGCAGACGCGAATGGGCATATTACGCAAGTGTTCTCAAGTGGCATAACTGTTGTTCTATTCATTACTCATCGATTCCACCAATGCAAGCCAAATAATAATAATAATAATAAATTCTTGACGCCTTAATATGAAACTTATTTTTATTTAATTGTTTATGGTATGTGATTCAGAAATTCTATGTCTTGAATGTTTAATTTCTGTTATCACCAACATTATTTATAAGGATATAAATGTTATGTTACAAATGACTATTGCAATTTTTCACATTAAAATTAGCAAAAAGGAATTTAGTATACACAACGTAAGATTTAACCGAATAGTGTAAGTTTAACATAGTATCTATCAGAAATGTATGTTTGACATGTTATTGTAAATATATCATATATATGTATGCAAAAATCAACAACAATTTTGTTTCTTTGGAATTTTGTTCCTGAAGTTGTATTTCGCCTATCGAAAAATATATTAATATATACAATTAATATGATATGCTAGTTCAAAGAATTCAATCTTTTAATGATTTAAACACCCAAAATATTTCGTAGGATCAAAATGGCCAATTCGTTCCAATAAGTATAACTTTATTGATGTGTTCCAATTAGGTTTAATTATTGTTCATCAGAAATTTTCATCACTTACACCAAATTTTCAAATTAAATATTTAAAGTACATTAGCTACTATCGCTTTGAATACTATGTGTTTATTTATTATTTATTTTTTCATAATTAGAATGTATATTTAATCATTTTGTTTTACATTTGGAACATTGAAGCAGATAGAATGTGAACGTGTTGTCTGGAAATATGTTGGTTAAGCAATATTGTATAGGTTTTACCATAGTAAGCAATGTTTTGAAGATATATTTATTAAACCTTAACAGAGAAGTTAGACTATTTATGTCCAGAAAATGAAAGTATTGAAAAGAAAGTACTGAATTCAAGTTAAAAAATGTTTATGAAATTTATGTACAAGAATACAGAAATTAGAAGTGTTGTGGAGTAATTCTACAATACATTTTGAACATAATAGTGACTTAAGACATATAAAGCTAAGGTATTTACATAGTGTGTAGAAAGCTCTGATGTTACTTATAAAATGAAATAATGGCACAATCTGGGGATTTTTTTTTACTGATAAGTGTGTTGTATAGCGTGTTCCGTTAGATTAATTGCAAGACAATTCAGTAGTTTGATCTACATATACCTTTATGCTTTGTCGTACACATGTTGTAAACAATATGAACTTTGAGAGTTCCATGTAATATTATTATTTCAAATTTAATTAGATCAAAATAAATCTTACAAGCAATTAACAACTTCAGAAAGTAGACACATATTAAAACTGCTTTTTGTCAGTAATTTCCAAATGCTTTCACTAATGGACTCTTCTACACCGTATGCTTTTGTACTTATTATAATTACGAATAATAAGAGTTTATATAAATACTAACCACACTAAATTAAAACAAATTCAAAAGTCACGTTTTTAAAAACACCAAAAATTAATTTATTAGAAACATCACGCTAATAAATAGTATATATATTCTAAGTTACAGAAAAATTGGTATCTTAGGAAATGGAATAAATACAACAAACAATGTAATATACCTATGTTTAAATATTTTAATCAAATTCGCTTACGATTAAAGATTCTCGATGGAAATATTTATGGGTCACGGTGGCTAAATTATATATCGCTCAGCTCTGATATTAGGGGTAGTCGTTTCGATCCTTGTTCATCCCATGTGGGTTTTGGGGTGGACAAACACCGTGTGCGTGGGTTTCCTCAGTGGACTCCTGTTTCCTCCCACTTTCTTCATTCCACCTATTCATACCATCATCATCCAACGGGTATGAGGCAAAGTTACTTAAAGACCTTACAAATTAAATTAAAAATTAAAAAATGGATCTGTTTACATGGTTAATTAAAATATTTCAAATAAATTTTATGAATATATCCTTGGATATGATTTCCATTGATTAAATAAAGAATTTTATTTCTGTTTAGAAAAATATATATAGGCACCAAGGTGAAGCTAACATAAGCCTCGGGTTCCGCTACATATTATATAATGTTATGTTTAGTTTCGACTTGCTCGAAATAAACACTAAGGAGAATAGAAAAGGAAGAAAAGAAGAAAGGGAAAGAGAGAGAGAGAGAGAGAGAGAGAGAGAGAGAGAGAGAGAGAGAGAGAGAGGAGGAACAGTTATATTTTTTTAAAAGATATATGGTCTCCAGGGGAAGAGCAAAAATAGCATAAATATAATAAATCTGTAAACAATAGAGGAATTTATGAAAATAATAACATGTATACTTGACGGTGGATATAGTGGAAACAGATTTATTTCAAGGCAAATATATAGTAATCCTTATGATAGGTATCTAGAAACTTTAAACACTCATTCAAATAAAACTTTGAGTCTCCTTTTAAAATTAAGTTATTAGCACATTCTTTAAACATTCCCAGAAGGCCCTTATGGGTCATAGGTCGAGGTGTAGATAATTAAAAGGATGAGTGGAGGAACAATATATGTCCATATTTGGTGATTTAAAATCTTTTAACGTTACCAAATCAATGCAAGATTGAAGTTAGTCTGTACTGAATAAGGCATGGTAAAAATCCATGACCTATACGTAAGGTTCACGAACGATCTTATTTTTCTATTCATATTTTTGTTCCCCCCGGAAAACATAACATTTGGAATTACGTTGTTTTTGTGTACAGTCTTTCAACTAGTTCAATTCGTGAATTATATATACTGCGGGTACACGACTTTTAATTAGATACATATTATATACAGCAATTGAATTAATTAGAATTAATTTCATTTGTGGCCTTTAGGCATCTAAGACTCAGGCCAAGATAGAGGCGGGAAAGGATTCGGGGAGACATCGGCCAGGGTCTATGTTGTTTTACCTGGTGTGACTGAGGAAAAGCCCTGGGAAAACGTCAGTCAGGATGGTCAGCCGCTGGACTGTCAGTCCAATTTACTGTCAGTTCTCTCTTCCGACCGAGATGTTTGTAATGAGATTGGAGATTATTTTGAATGTTTTTAATAATAGGGATATACTGATTTTGAGGGATCTGAATGCAAAGTCTCCGCTGTGGCACTGCCCCGGATCTGACGGTAATGTGGAAATGTTCGAAGAGCTGATCCAACAGTTTAACTTAAACATCCACAATAGAAAAGGACAACCTCCGACATTTAGGGGCAGGGCTGGGATGGGATCAAATATCGATGTAACCATGTCCAGGGGAAACGTATATATAATGACTTAACGGACTGGAGAGTCGTGGAAGATGCAACAACGAGTGCCCATAACGCTATCGGATTTAACATAAATCTAAAACAACAAGATCACGAAGAGGAACAAGAAGAAAAAACAGTATTTAGATGTAATATAAAAAATAAACTGGATAAAATAATAACAAACTAAAGTCACCACAGATTGACAGAAACTGTAATATTGATAACTTGACAGAGGAACTAAAGCTGGCCACAAAGAAAGCTACAGAAGAAGACATCCCAAATGAAAAAGGCGGAACTGAAAAGAAGAAAACGTATTGGACAGCGGGATTAGATAAGTTGAAAAGAAAAACAAATAGCCAGAAGTAGTTACAGAGCGCTTGGAGACCACGAGTCGAGGCAAAGCAGGCTAAACAAGTATAAAGAAATCAAACAACAATTCGATAAAGAGCTAGGTGAATATAAAAAAGAACCTGGAACAAATTCGTAGAAGATAATCTTAGTCTGGACCCATACAAGATTGTGATGAGAAAAATAAAGACGAAGGCGACCCTAAAGACCTTTGAAAACGATAATAGGCAGTATACCACCAGTTGGAAAGATACCACAGAGCTACTCTTCGCAAAATTGTTCCCTGATGATTTAGAAAATGAGGATAATGAGCAGAATACACTCACGAGGGAAGCCTCCAAGACCTACAGCCCCGAGCAAGAGCAAGAAAACAATGAAGAGCTCTTCATTACAAACTAGGACGTTGAACAAACTATAAAAGTCTTACAAATGGAGAGGCCCCAGGCCCAGGCGGCATAAAGAACGACATTTATAAAGAAAGCAAAGATATCTGAACGCCATACCTCGTAAGGCTTTTTTCGCGAATGCTTAGAACAAGGCATCTTTCCCAATTCGTGGAAGAAGGCAAAGCTGGCTATACTCCTGAAAGGCGAGGATAAGGATAGAACAAATCCTAAGTTATATAGACCTATCTGCCTGCTAAACACCGTAAGCAAAATATTCGAAAAAGTAATCGAAGAGAAGATAAATAATAAAAGGACAAATATTAATGAATGCAACTTACAATTTGGATTTAGGAAAAATAAATCTACTGAAGACGCCATCAATGAGCTCTGTAACAAAATTCAGCAACTTAATAATGACGAATGTAAATATACTACAGGAATGTTCTTTGACATAGCGGGGGCGTTCAACAACCTCTAGTGGCCAGCTCCAATGGGAGAGATAAAAATTTTAAAGATCAAAAAAAAAATTTGGAAAGTGATTAAAAACTGTTTATGTAATAGAAGTGACTACGGCCGATGGAGTTGTGGGCAAAAGGCCGACAAGAGGATGACCTGAGGGGTCGATTCTAGGGCCGATCTTCTGGGACCTGACCTTCCAGCCAGGTCTAGAGATGCTTAATGATCTGCAAGAGGTAGAACGGGTGGTAGTGTTTGCGGACGACCTGGCGGTGCTAATAAAAGGAAACAGCAGATTGGTGATAGAAAGGAAATCTAACGCAGTCACAAGAGAAATGGCGCCATGGTGCAGTAATAATAAATTAACAGTCTTAGCAGATATTCGTACTATTTAAAGGAAAAATTCGTACTATTTAAAGGAAAACTTGATCTTAACAGATAACCCATAATCAAAATCAATAATAAAACAATTAAGAGAGTACAAACTTTTAAATACTTAGGACTAACACTTGACGGAAGGTTAAACTTTAGAACATACCGAACTGATATCAAAGCAATTAAAATAGCACATAAAGTAGTAAGCATTACGACAAAAAAACTAAGGATACCAATCAAAATTGTTAAGCTGTATCATGACGTCATCATAAGATCCTTAGTTGGATACGCCGCCAGTGTCTGGAGCCACCGGATGGACGATGTCAGACAAAGTCAAGCAATAAACCACGCTCAAAGGCTGCTTCTGATAAGACTGAAAGGAACAGACAGAGCAACACCGGTGGAGGCACTTCAGGTGGCTACTGCAAGCCTGCCATTGCACCTACAAGTCAAAAAGCTAGGTGCTCAAAAAGAGAAAATAATGAAAGAGTCACTAGGATACTATATGTTCCTGTGGACAGCAAGCAGGATGTGCAGGAAATACTAACTAGTGCATGGCAGCATTTGTGGCAAGAAACCCCCAAAACTAGAAGATTAAATTATAATATAATACCAAACGTGGCTGGCAGAATGGAGCTCGACGTGGAGATTACGGGAGGATTGCTACACTTCCTCAGGGGACATGGCCCATTCAGCCAAAAACTAATGGACATGAATATAGTCGAGGATAGCCTGTGTCGCGCCTGTGGATCGGTCGCTACCCCGGAACACGTAATGCTAAAATGCGAAGAAACAGAAAACCTGGTTGACAAACAAAGAACTGTCCTGGAGGATATGGAAATCGCAGAAGTTCTGAGAATACCAGAACTGGCGATTGTTCTCCAGGAGATAACCAAAAAAGTAACAGAGTATCACAGAAGGGAATTTGTATCCGGGAGCGACCGAAGCCGGGCGCGGCGAAGACCAGATGCTGACCAATAGAAAACAGGTTAGGAAGCTGATACGCATGGCGGGAAACGTGACGCGGATCTCGCGAACGAGGCGTGTGCACGGCCGGTAAGACGAGCGCGAACTTTGCTATCAGCAGACGGGATGGAACAATCCGAAACTGAATAATATAACCTAAGCAAACTAAAAACAAACTAATAACTAAATTACATCTAAAAAGGAAGAATAAGAAAAACCTAATAATAGTGTATAAAATCAAGCTAAATAGAATCAAGATAAGTGAATATGAGTAAACGTGACCGAGTGTGTGATCGATAGAAACCAGCGGTGTAGTGGTGGGTGCCTTGCTGCAGGAACCCGGCAGCAAGAGACGCTCAAATTGTAGTGTGCGTGTGTGAGAGTGGTGACGGGAGGCCAAATAAGGTAGAAGATAAAATAAGAAACCAAAATAATAAAAATACAAACAAACTAAATGCGAGTGACCGGAGACGGGACACAAGCATTTTTAAATATATTTGCCATTAAATGTTGTGTGTATGATGTGAATGTGACTTGAGGAACAAGATTAACTGCGTGGAAGAAGGAGGAAGGGAACCAGGAATGGAAACACAGAACTACCCAGCAATTTTCTTTTAAAAAAAGCAGTAATACTTACGTTGCAGTTCTGCTTCTTTTCCTCCCCCTTTTTTCTTATCGTTGCATAAGAAGAAGAAGAAGCCATCTTGAGTCGACGTCTATGTTGTGCTGTCCTTGTGTGTGTAGTGTGTGTGTGTGTGTATGTGTGTGTGCGTGTGTGTGTGTGGGTGGGTGGGTGTTATTATAAATGTTAAATGTTTTTTGTATAAAAGATAATGGTAGGGCATCTCCCCAAGAAAAGTTATAAAATTATTAACAAAGACCAGGAGAATATTCTGGACGCCTGATCAAAAGTCCATCCCGCACTACCCGAAGTCAAAGCTGAGGGAACCTAAGAGATTCTCGGAGTGTCGGAACACCGGCAATCCGGAAACCTCTGGGGACTGGCTGTCCCAAAATGGGAAGAGCAAACAACTGTTCGTGCAGCACACCTTTGAAAGTTCACAACCCATTTTGTGCAAAGATTGCATAGAGACAGGGGTAGAAGGTGGGTACCCAAAATAAAAAACACACACACGCAGAGAGAGAGAGAGAGAGAGAGAGAAAGGCAGAGGGAGGAAGAATGAGACTGGAATTAAATGAAATGAGGCTGGAATTACTCATACAAATTGGACGTAATCATACATACTAAGACTAAGATTACTATGGCTTGTTTCTTGAGTAAATGATAATGAACTTTGGTATCTGCTATGAT
>JAGDQP010034952.1:0-18105 GCA_022664845.1 Lepisma saccharinum | reverse complement strand
AGTTGGTCATACAGTCACTTCCGGTGAATTAAAATATACCTGTAACCTGGCCTGGGAGACAAGAAACATATACGCAAAAAATTGAAGTTGAAATTGTTACAGACTTGTACATTTGTACAGAACACACACACACACACACATACATATATATTGGGCATCAGCCTATTACAACAATGCAGGTATCTCATTCTCTACATGGGAACCATGGAATAAGTGGAGGAGCTATCTTAATTGTTCATACACACTCACATTTTCAGAGGGTCTCCTTGAGGAATCATGTGATGGAATGGTCCAGAGTTTACCCCACAGTCACCTTCTTTAAAAAATTGGTACCAGCTGAACTGCCTCCATATATTCCATAAAATTAAAGGAGGAAAATGTCATCTATTGCCTTCCCAGGAGGCAACGTACCAAGAATAGATGATACATTCCGTTGCTGAACTGCAATACTGAGACGCTGGATTAGGAAGGTGGTCGCGCGGGCATCTCCCGAAACGATTCTGTATTCGCCGACCAACATCTTTAATAAAATGAAGGCGTTCCGTGCTCCCAGTACCACTTGATTCCATCGCGATCGCAACAAAGATAAACTTATCAAGTAGATTAGAATATTTCCTATTTTTATCGGCCTCTCTACGAGTAGCTGCACCACCCGATTTCAAACAAGAATGAGTAACATTTGAAATGGCGAAAGTATCGGAACAGGTGAAGTCCCACAATAGAGGTGGAACTCCTCCTTCCTCTTTTCCATGGAACTAGTGTCATTCCATCAGGCCTCTCATAGATAGGTAGATAGATGGATAAATAGATAGATAGATATAGAAGCAACACACATACACACACACATAACTGCGGATTCATAACTACTTTGGTTTTCTGAAAAATGAAATTGTATTTGGACCGTAAATAATTGAAAACTGGAGAAATCTTGGGATATTTTGGCGCCAATTCAATTTGGTGCTATGATAGAGAACACCGCTAATACTACCCTCAATTGAACAATGCCTCGGAACATTTATGCTCGTTTGCATTTCTTATTTGTCAAAACTCATTCGAGTTCAGGGCTTAGATACCAATTAAAAACTCAGAAAACAAATTAATTAAATAAATAAATAAATTCTGTAAAACAAAACAAAAACATCCTGAGAGAAAAAAATGAATCCCTAGCATCAAAGAGTTTCGACGAATTTCAAGTTTTCCGTCCTAGTTACTGACGAAAGCTGCCTGAAAGAATAAACAGTTGGAACTTAATCTTTGGAACCAGTTCCGATAGCTTCTTTTAAATGTGACTTGTCACGTAGAACGCACGAAAAGGATTCGTCGGTAAGAAGTGGTGATTAAACTCCTGGAAAGGAAGAAGCAACATTCAGAAGAGGAGCTCAAGCGCCTCGAACATTCTAACGTTTTGTTAAGTCTGTGTCGTATCTTGAAATTTTACTGTCTTAGTTTAGTGCCCTTGAAACAACTAGTATTCCAGTATTGCTAACTGAAGTGTAATATTACTGAAAATGCTTTAACACTTGAAAATACCTCACGGTGAAACAAAAACGGTTTCTTAAAATTAAGAAAAAAAGTTCTTATCTGTGCAACGAGAAACAATTTTCTTAGAAATGAGATATCAGCATGCTCATTTAATTGATATGAGAACATGGCGGTTTAGAAATAAGATCACTGATCTCATTTCCAAATCGGTATGTTCTCATTTACAATTAAATGAGAACTTTGATATCTCATTTCTAAGAAAAAAATTTCTCGTTGCACAGATAAGAACTTTTTTTTCTTAATTTTAAGAAACCATTTTTCTACCGTCCGGACTGTCCATTTACTGAGTGTTATGATAGTATAGGATACTTTTAAGAGTCCTGAGTGTTACTGTTAGAAGGAAGTTCAAACCTGAAACTCAACATCCTCTACCGTATGAAATATGTGATGCTTTTAACAGAGTGCGGAGATTATATTTAATAGAGAAGCTTTACAGCAGTGTTACTAAAATTTGAGAATTCTTCCCCTCTGAAGATTCAAAGTGTCAAACTGTTAATATATATGCGTTTATGTAACCTGTTTCTTCCCAAGAATGACACTATTCTTCCATTCAACCGTTTATTATTTAGTCTAAGTAACAGGGAGCTGAAAAATAGATTTAGCGGGTAAAAATGGAGGAGTTTTGAAACTTGGCAATTTGACACAGTTTCATGTCCTGACTAATATACCGAATTTGGTAGCTTGGTGCGTTACCACACTCCCCTCCATATTTTACAAATGGCGCTAGAAATACTTTTTTTTATAATACTTCGTTGTCAGTAATTCTTAGGTACAGTAGTGTGGCAAATTGGCTATTTTATATAGTTTCACGTCTTACGTGACATAGCTAGTTTTCGGCAAACTTAGCAATGTTTCCCTTTCGGGAGGTCTTAGGTACGGTTTGATATCGTTGGCTATCTTGACGGAGGTTTCACCATGGATTTATCCTCAGTAACACCAGGCAAATCTCGGCCTGGTAGCATCAACTCAGGCCTTGGTTGACTTTTTACGACATCCTACCGGCCTGAGACACAGATCCCTAAAGACCATGAATAAAAAAAATCAAAATTCAAATTACCCCCATTCATCATGCAGTTTCACTCATTGATGTTCTGATCTCTGACTGTTACTCATTAATCATTGGAAGCCACATCACTTCGCACATCAATTTCTCTTTTGTGATGTCGGCCTAAGCCAAAGTTGCCTAAAGGTCTTAAAAATTAAATTCAAATCCTATTATGAAGCGACCTACTTTTATCAGATAAGGTTTTGTGAGGTGCAATTTATCTCTAATACAATTTTCCCTCTACAAATAGGGTAACAGTTTCTCGACACAATTTCCAACAGTCAGTGTCATTGTATGCCAATTCAGGCAAGGCATGCCACCCATAGTTTCAGATTATCATAGAACTTGGCACATTAAGTCTCGGTATGGATCTTGGTATAACTTCCAAGTTACATCGTTCTAGGCCACCTCTATCCAGAGTTACAATGCTACAAAGTTAGCGTTTTTGTTCTTAAATGTTGTCCCGACCGACACTTTACGGAGAGACATCAATTTGGATGTTATTTTTTAAAGTCATATATTATGAATTGTGAAATACATCTTTTTTTAAAATAAAATTCATCAGAGAATCTCAATTTGAAATCCAAATTGTTGGAAAACCTATAGTTGTTTACATATGGCTTTTTGACTGTGAAAAAGCCATTTTCAAAAATGATGGTCTTGCAACGCCATTCAATGAATATCTCAAAAGCAACAGCAAAGATGGAATTTGCGTGATTGGAAAGAACAACATTTTCTACTGGTTGATGTACTGATTATAGAACCAGTGCGTTCTTGGTGGAAGCTCTATCTGCAGAGCAATTTTTTAACTCAGTGTATGGCTTAGTTATAATTAAAGTTCTGCTATTTTCCTGGTTCTAGATGGAAAACGGTCTATTGGACATACATGAAACTTTATGTACACATGGTAAAGAACATGCGAAATAAAAATATTGGATAGGCAATTCTAATTAAACACTTGGAATGTGCATTAAACACTTGGAATTTATGCTAACAAGGTACATTCGCGAAATGCCTAACATTAATATATTAGTGTAATATTGAACAAAATCCAAAATTCTGTTGGACACAGCTATACTAATTTTAGCGGCCCATAGCGGTGTGACATAACTTGAAATATATGTAAGATAAAACTGTCATATTTTAAAGAAATCTTGTATATTATTTTGTCCATGTACGAAATGTGACAGTTTTATCTCAGACATATTTTGGTGCATATATAAAAAGATTACCTCAAACTTCTTTTATTCGTCAATGTCACTTGAATTTCTTGGTTTCTGGAGTCGACAAAAATACACGACAATAAGCACCGGATGAATGTTTGAAGTTGAACAACTTGCATCTTCAGTTTTCCAGAGAATATTGTCACGAGCGTGTAAGAAATCATAGTTAACGGGCAATGCAGCTTTTCCAGGTGTGTTTAATCATGTTCTTGAAGCACTCAACTCATCATGGATAAGTGCTTGAATATTGATGATAGCCTTTCGGCTACGGAGGTCTAATTGGAGGGAAAGATAAATATGGATACGTTCTTTGTAACCCATGTCACAAACCATAAACGTAACGGAATGACCCTTATCACCTATCGCCACCTAAAAGAAAGGCCGTACTCCCTTTTTTACCTTCTGTAACTCATCTACATCTTCATTCTTCGAACAGGACTCACCTGAGACATCCTGATGGTCAAGAGGTTAGTGCGCCGGGGTCCATTGAACGGAGTGATTCGGAGTTCACTTAACCACAAACTGTAGTTCCCGTCCTTAGATGTGTATCAGCACGTTTAGAATGTCAATAACAACGCAATCACCCCCCTGGACTTGGAAACCTCCAAACACTTATATTTCTTACACCCCAAGAGTCTCCACATGTAATATTCTCCTATCGTCCCATTCAACTACACTAACTATTACCAAAATTCTCGAGTGAAACCTTGTCAGACGCCTACACATACATCTCTCAGATCATAACCTTATCCCATCATAACAACTTGGCATCGAACCCTCATACAGCATCAAAGTCCAACTCCTTAAATTTACCACCACGATAACCAAACACTACAACAGATCTCAAAGAGTTCCTTTCTGATTAGTTCTCTTTGACTTAGAAACAGCGTTTGACAAGGTTTGTGATGAGGTACTCCATAAACTGATCACATTACATTTATGCTTGATCTATTTCCGATTCATCCACAACTTCCTCACCAATCGCTTAGCTTACATCTCCATCAATTCAATCTTTCCCCCACACAATCTTCCTACATTCCGTCGTCCCTAAATACTTTACACTCTACTTCACTTTCTCCTGTTCGTGGCAAATTTACTATGCCATATTTCCAAATGTCCATCTCTTTCAATATGCTGACGATACAAATTTCATTGCCTATACCAAAACCATACAGTAAATAAACATCCAACATGACAACATGATATTATCTAGCGTGACGACAACAATCGGACGATTCAGTGATTGATGCACTAAATGGCAATGGAAATAAGTGCACACGAAACACAAGCCATCACCGTGTTCATACCACCATATCAACGTTCCCGACTACACCGAGAAATCCTAATCATCTCTCATTACATGTCAATAACGTACCAATCATCCCATCTTTAACAGAAACTAAACAATAACCCTCAAATATCTTGGGGTCACGTTTGATAAGCACTTCACCTCAACATCATTACCACTAAAGCATACAACCTTATAAATCTCCTGAAACCACTGGAGTCTTGTAATCAACAACCGTTCACAGTATTTTAAAGTATTTCTAAAACATATGCTCACTTATACATTCAATGCCGTTGCCTTTCACTTTTATTAAAAACTTAAAATCCTGAAATTACATTCCGTGAGGTTGGCATATCCTATAAAATTGCCCAGCCTTACTGCAGACTTAATTGAGTGTACGCACTTTCCCAGAAACTCGGCAGGAACGACTTTCATAAATGATGATAGTGATCACGCAAGCTATATCTCGACTCACACCCCACTTTCCCTCCTTTTATCCTTCTAAAGATGGTCTCTTCCTTCAGACCACATCGATTACAACCTCATCCCTGAAATTCCACCTTTCATTGAACATTCTTATCACCCACAGTAATATTTATATTAACAAAGTTCATCTCGTCCCTCACCAGGTCTGCAGACTAGAAAATAGTCTGGCAGTAGGCGCACTAAATTCGTCCTTCAAAATCGATCTCAGCGCTTTTCTGAACTCACAGATAAAAAAATATGATGAAAAATCATAATACAAATTTTCATAATTAAACTTTTGTGATTACCACCATTTTAGATTTCGGAATACAGATTTTTTTTTTTTTTTCAAAATTCAGAATCTAATTCCGTATTTTTCGAAGTCGCAAACTTAGATTTCGGGATTCAAGTAGCTTTATGGAATTAGAATTTCAAAGTTTATTTTAAGTTCAAAATCGAACTCTATTACCTTCAAACGAAATTTGGGTTATTTTTTTAACTTCAAAGTCTTTCGCGTTGCCGCCATCTTGGGTTTTGAAATACAAAAAACAAATTCAACACAGATCAGAATCCTTAGATATGAACTTTCACCACACTTAAACTCAAAATGTGCAGGGTACTGAAGTCATGTGTTTCAATTCTGGATAATATCTATTCTAAGAAAAAAAGAGCCGATAACAAATTCATGTAAAGTTAGCGATTATATAAAAAAAATCGTTAAACTAACAGAACTATATTATTAGTTTATATTTCTGTCATTTTTTTCCCTGTGAAATTTCAAATGAAAGGCATTATGTCGACCAGGACGTATGTTGAAGGTGCCACCCGACACTTGCCTGGTGTGACTTGGGAGGAAACCCCTGGAAAAACCTGAATCAGGATGGTTGGTCGCTGGGATTGAACTCACTACCTCCCGAATGCTACGCCAACGCTTTACCACTAAGCTACGGCGGCTCGGTTCGGAGAATTCCCTAATCTTCATTTAAAAAATACTTGGTCACCGCGCAGTATTGATAGGTTCCCGTTGCAATATTTCCCTCGCAAGTTCCGAAACATTTCCCGATTTTTGTCAACAAAATGCCTGTATGCTGAGTTTACTTTAAAAGTTGTTGGAAATTAAAAGAAAAAAGTGCCAAAAGGATTCAAAAAAAGTTTCCCGAGTTTTAATTTATTTTCCCTTTAACCTTTCTTGTGGGCCAGATTTTCCGGGAAATTTCCCTTCACCTGACAACACTATCACCGGGTCAGTGCTCGTGACCCGATTTGGACCTATGACACCGAAAACAAACCTGAGATTTTAATTACACGTATTTCCTAGCATTTGAAGAGTGTTTCTTTTAGAGATTACCCAGACCGGAGGTGTTATCCCCACAGTACGATAAATCGAATTCGAAACTTCTAAGTTCAATAAATTCCCAGGCCGGGTCAATCGAGTCACCGGTTTCAGTCTGTTCTAGTGTAATGATGAATGTAAAAATAACACAGATAACGAACTAGTTCAGAAATAATAAACGGCATAAATTGAAATACATGATTGTACGTTAAGTAATTGTGGGTACGAATTTCTTTAAACAACGATAAGGTTACTAATCAATTTAAACGTTATGTAAATCATCAACATTCTTTTATAGTCCATGATAGTTATTTAAAGGAATACCATTTTGTTTCTTTCAATATATTAAGAGAAAATACGGTCAGCAGCGAAACAATTTACAGTCTTCTGCCATCTATTAGAAGCTCTGTAATCTTGCATAACCTATCTTAAATCAATTTTAGTTATCACGAAGTAGAATGACATTTTGCTGCTGAGAGATATACTGGTTCTATCCATGAGTTTGCCCTCTCCTAATAAAATTCCTTGTAATTCGAATGGGCCAACATGCCTAAAGCCTATAAAATGCAATACAATTCAATAGCATTCAACGTTTTTAACTTTTCATTATGTTTTGCTGCATAGAATTTAGCATTCTGTATTACACAATCATCATAAGTGGTCTCCTGAAAGGAGCAGGTCCTTTAAGGCAAGTTAAGCCCTCTTGATTTAACTTGGTCTCACGCATTACTTTTTTTGTCTTCATATGCTATTTATACTGTTGAATACTATCAAAATTAGGATGCGCCTTCTTCCTCTTCTCCGTTTTCCTTCAAATTGTTGACACTGTCTTAACTACTTCCTTTTACTGTCTGGAATATTGTTCGTCTTTTACCTACATTGTTCAGCACCGTGTCATTACTCATTTCCTGTGTCCAGCTGTTCATTCTCCTTCAATCCACTAAATAGAGTTAATAAATACATTTCGAAATCAAATAAATAGCTTTACGGAGTGAAAAGAAATAAAAAAAAAACAATCTAATCTAAACTTTTTACGTCTTTATAACATCACCCCTCTAAAACGGAAGTTGAATTAGTAATAAGTTAATTTGGAAGTTGGCAACACTTTCAGTCTAGTTTCCTTGTGGCATTTCAGGCTTCGGCTGTATTGCGGTTGTGTAATCAGTGAAGAACACACATACTGGAGGATATCCAACACAGCCATGTGCTGCAAACAGCTACCTACCTCCATGTGTGTGTTTGTCTGTGTGTGTGTGTGTGTGTGTGTGTGTGTATGTCTGTGTGTGTGTGTGTGAAGTTCTTGTTTCATCGCACTCAAGTTCCTAGTGAAACTTCCATCGTTGGAGGTAGGGTAAGGTAAGGGAATATGGTGAAGCAGTTCAATTATGAATACACGTTTGCACTGTGAATGCACGCATGAAAACGCAAAGAAAGGAACAGAGAGCGAAAGAGACGAACATCAGAACATGAGTCTGTTTACGCACGGCGAGGAAAGCAAACTGTGCACAATTTAATGGAATAAGGACAAGTTCAAGACAAAAGTCAATCAATGTTTCAAACTCCCTATTTCTAAAAAGTACCCTATGACTTATATTGAGGTTACCCAAACGAGAGGTTGAAAATGTTGTGGGGGCTGACTTAAGTTTGTGACATACTTATAAAATAAATAGTAGTGATATAAAAAGGATAGCTACAAGGGCGCTACGGTAGAATTTGGGGAATTTCAGCCCCTCCAAACTCCCGGCAGCGCTGTCCCTGGATAAACCTTTGAATATCTGTATTTTAGACGTTATATTTATTCAAACGGATTTGTTGATTTAACCAAATGTAGCTTAATAAATCGTCAAACGGCGCACATTTTTAGACCTAACGGTTTCTTTATTAACGTTAAATGAACCTTATATAACTGGGGCATTTCAACATGATAAACTTATTTATTTCAAAATGCAGGTTACAAATATGCCTTATTAAAGAGCAAGTGAAGTCAAAATTGGATCAAAAAAATCTTTAGACAAGAAACTGTCTTCATTTCTCAAGTAATGTTTAAACAGCGAGACAATAATACTCACTTGTCAGGTCGATTTATTTTCCTGATAGTATGCAATCATCGATCGGTGTATATCATTTACTAAAAGACAATTAAAACAAAACGGTTAGACTGAGTTATTATTACAGTTTTAAAAAGAAAGAAAGCAAGCATTTCTTGCATATTTCATCAAGTGGCCTCACAAGGGAACTGTCCGAAATGGGGAACCGAGTTAATGATCCAGTTTTTTTCCTTAAAGCCGTGGGTCACATTCTACGCCATAGGCCATATTCCGTCTCAATCCTATAATTAAAGGGCGTGTGGGAAAACAATGTTAACCCTCATTTAAAAAAAAAATGAATTGAGTACAGAAATACAATGGTAACACTCATGTGAGTTGAACTGTGGAAAGAGTTCAAGTTAAAAAACAACAGATGGCAGCACATAGTCAATTTGTTTGTGGGAAACCGCATATGCCGGCAAGGCAGAATGAATTTTGCTAACGTAATACATTAATTCATGCTCAATGTTGGTTACCATTGTTTCCCCCTTATGCCCTTCAATTACAAGTCTGCTGTAATGGATCCTTGGAATAGCTGCTACGACGTTTTGGTGCAGTTGGTCCATATGAGGAGTTGCTACTATGTGGCGGTGTACCTTCCTCTTCGGGCTGCAATGATGCATTAGATCTTATAACTTCTTTCTCGTCACTATCATGTTCCACATCATATCCATCTTTTCTGCCTTCTGACGTTGTATCGTCGATAACTAGTGTTACACATTCATCCACCCCTAAATCTTTATGAAGTAATATATCCCTGATACGTTCCTGTATAAAAGGATTACCATCGTACGTACAGAACTCATGAGCTTATAACGCCACGACTACACGAGAATCCATAGTCCAGAAAACAAATGCACACAGCTTGGCACTGGCACTATCTCTTCTCGTCTGTAGCTTCGTTGAATCCGTCAGTATAGAAAAAACTAATGGTAAATGGTCAGCTCATCGACTGTCTTTACTACCAGGATGCACCTATAGCGACGAATGTTAACGGACATTATATCATTTGCTTCCCCAGTTCCTTTCAGTTACTATATCATCTTACATCGTGTGTAGCTATATCGCGGACTTCTTCCGTCTCTCAGGACTCCCCTGCAAGCGGTCAGCAGCTAGAATTTTGTACATTAGCATCCTCTTGTATCCTCACTCAGACGCTAGGTAACTGGATTCTCCATATCGGACTGTTCCCTGGTCAGTTTAGATATGGTCGCCGCCATATTGTCAGGAATTAAACATGGCACTGGTTTGGTCCAGTTACCGATAGAGGTAACTAGCCTTGTTGGGCCTCAGGTCAGGGAAATACTGCTTCGTCAGCTCCAAAACGAGAGACAAATTGACGCCAAAACACACCATTTCTTTTAAATTAAACACTTTCTAAATTGGTGTGATGCATTGTCGTAGTTATTCCACTATTTTCAGTTATTTGTTTTTATACCAATCAAACACATACTGAATTTATTAAATTCCCTCTTCCCTATGGTTGGCCATTATCATGCAGCAGCCAAATACCAACATAATAACATACTCATTATTTACCATCTTAAGAGAGAATATTCCTTAATGATTCTGAAATAAAATATCAAAGCGGAACAGTAGTGAATTTTGAATACAAAGATGAGGATTTAAATAAATAATATTCCTTATATGTAAACAGTACTATTTTCAATTCAACGCCAACAAAACCTACCTTGACCTAGAGTACATTTACGTTTGAGAGGATCGGACATCAAATCCCTTTCCGTCTACTAGGGCATCACAAGCTTCGCTACCTAAAGAACACTAATTGTTCATATTGATTCGATTCAATACCCTCATTTAACCACTAACATGGGTAATCTTTTATAAACATACTTCTTTCCATCTGGTAGTCACATTTGCAAATCACAGAATGGTAAACAAGCATTGACAGTTTGTTAAATATCAGAAAGTTCAATGTGCTTAGTTGATCATACCTAGTCTTTCAAAAAACTCTATTTCCGGATAATTTGTATGTTTTTTAATTTATAATCTTTTATTAAAATAATCCCAAATAATTTGAATTATTCAAGTTGTGGTTTCCAATAGCAACGATATACTAGATACAACGGCAACTGTGGTTGGTGGAAAATGAGTGGAAATCTTCTGAGAGAAAAGATAAATTATCACGCCTTGTGCACCTAATGATGTGGGAATTAAATTATTTGCATGATTTGCTTAACGAGGTTCCAAGAACGATGCTGGTGGCTGTTTAGTTAAACAAAGGGGGGTTCCATGACTTACGCTCATTGTTTGGGGGATTGGACAGCTTTTGTGATTCTCTCAGCTTGCTGTGATTGACCAGAAATGTCATGTTATAAAACAAAGTATAAAAAGTTTTTGTAAAAAAAAAAAAAAAAAAAGAGAGAGAGAGAGAGAGAGAGAGAAATGTATAATTGTCTCGGTTAAAATTTTCTCTGGTTAAGGGAGTAGGTATCAGTGTACTTGTTTTGAAAATAAACTTCCTTGATTCCAAAAACTTATAGATATCAATGGATTACAGAACATTATTTCAAATAAGCTTGCTCTGAAAGTAGTTTTTCTTTACAAATAAAATAAAATCAAAACAAGGGTAAAATTTTGTCTGTATAAAAGACAAAGACCCGAAGAAACTTGGCTTCTACAGCTTCAATTTCATATTTATGTGTTTCTACCCTTGTGAGCTTTATTTCAACATGGATCCAGCTTACTGTTATTACGTATTGTATACAAAATTATTAATCTCGTGAATGTCTTAAAGTAAGCGAACAGTTGAGAGAAAGAGATAATTATACTCTTTGCTTAAAGGAATGCTTCTATTTAAACTTCAACTCTTTGACAAAACCATATGAGTATATTTAATGTTATTTTCATATGTATTTATGCGCGTCCTGACATCTATGAGCAACCGTTGTATATATATACAAAAATTGTATTTACGTGTTCAATATTTTGAGCTAATATGCAATTTCAAAATATCAAGAAAGTGTCATTATATAGGGTGCTTCCATATTTTGTGGCCAAACATTAAGCGGTGATTGTGTACACCGAAAGAAGAATAAGTGATTTTGCACACGTTTTTCAATCTGCTTTTTTTTTTAAAGGTACATGGTATATAACCTCGAGGCCAAAATGTACTTTTTTTATTTATGGCATTTAGGTACTTAAGGCTCAGGCCGAAATAGAGGAGGGGAAAGGATTCGGGAAGGTGTCGCCTAGGGTCTATGTTGAAGGTGCCATCCCGGCATTTGCCTGGTGTGAGTAAGGAAAACCCTGGAAAAAATCTCAATCAGGATGGTCGGCCACTGGGATCGAACCCACGACTTACTGAATGGTAATCTGACGCTCTACCACTGAGCTACAGTGGCTCGGTGCCAAACTTTACTTGTTAACAATGGTATACAATAAAGATATGTATAAAATAAATATTTTTCCATAAATCATAAACTAGTCATTAAAAGCAGCATTAGGTTTCTCGGAGTTCATTTTTTTTTTCAGTAGAACAGATATCAGAAGTTGAAATGTGATATCGTCTTTTGACATTGTCAACCTGGTAAAAAGTGTACTCCTTTCAAATGGTACTACGTCCTGTTATTAGATATTTAGTTCCCACTGTGAATTATATATTATCATATGTGAAGCACAGAACACAATCGTTTCAAATAAACATCTTCAATTTTCAACCTCGTACGTAATTCTAAATTTAAAAAACTGTATTCCCTCCTTCAGATGATGTGCCTAGAGAATTCCAAATATCTAATAAACGGACGTAGTGTCATTTGAGAAAAACATACTAGATTGGCAACCCCAACACGATGCTATCATATTTTAAATAATAAAAAAATATTGCCCTTCTAAGTGCGCTCTGCCAGTATGTTATCTCTCTTGTTCTTTTGTATGGGTTTATTTTGCTTTAACACCTTCAAGGCAGAGTCGTAACTTCATTTTATGCCCTCCCTCCCCGCGGCAAGAGAATACCCAGGGCTGGAGGCAGATTCGGCCCATTGAGAGTCTAGGGTGAAGGGCCCCTTGAGAAGGGGGTTTTGCGCCATAATAGTTACGTTCCTGCTTCAAGGACTTGAATTCGGCTATTCTTAACTGAATACTGATTCCAGGGCTGAATAGGAACTACAACAAATAGTCGAGAATAATTACAGTATATGAACTTATTAAGTTCTTTTCATTAAGATGTTCTGAATAGTGAAATTCTGGAGTGTTTCAGAAATTGTAATCTGTTTCTGGTTTTCAATGCTCATCCTTGTGAGTCTCGAAGTTCAGAATCTCGAATTTCGTAAACATTTCTGCAATAACACTTTATTTTTTACTTCCAGAATAACTTCTTTACACATCGAATATGCTGATACGACTTCTTCAATTGAGAGCAACTGAATATAAACAAATATGATTTATTCCAACAACAAAAGTTTATTAATATTGTACATATTTCATAAGTTATTTTTAAAAGAAAATTAGCTATGTATTTCAATGGTATTTTGCAGAAATGTATTTTATATACGAGGTGTATCTGCTAAGTACCATCGATAGATGCAAAGTGCTAAAGTACCGCAAGGGATTTTTCAAATCGATGGTACTTTGCAGCTACCTCGTATCTCGTATATAAAATAGATATCTGCAAAGTACCATCCATTTGAAAAATCCCTTGCGGAAAAGGCTATGACGTCACCAGATTGAAAATGACCGAGTTCTCGCTACAAACTTTGGTTCAGGCGCTAGCCTGCGTAACAGACACGCGGTCAAAAGTGATGATTAAATAAGTTAGCGCTGCGATTCTACTGATAATCTTGAAAGCTTCGGTCCCTTAATAGTATCTCAGACACACAAACATGCATTTCTGTCAAATGGGTTGGAAATACTAACAACTGGGATGCTTAGGAACGGGAATATTCACAGTGTTGCTATATTGTGTTGTATAATTATTATGCCAAGTATGGTGCGGATACTTTTGACGGTATGGAAGCAAATTGGAAAATTGAAAGTGCGTTGGCAACACTGACTACTCGAGTGCTTGTGGACGGTGACTCCCATACTAGTTTTCAATTTTGTTGAGTAATGTTTATACCGATGTTACTAATGGTACGTCTACCATAATGGAAGCAAGTTGAAAAATTGACTTTATAGAAAATAGGTTGGCAACACTGACAGCTGGGTACTTGGAGGCGAAGACACTCACAATATTTTTAATTCTGTTGAATAATGTATGTCACTTTTGGTGCAGATGGAATGCAACCAATTAGAAAAATATTATATTTTTAAAATGGGTTGGTAACATTGACATACTGCTCCAATCAAAACGGTTCCGTGGCTGTGATCTACTATAGTCAGAACCTTCCCAATGACACATCAGCTACCTTTCTAGACTTCGTGGTTTCTGATATCTATTATTCGAACACAGACAGAAGGACCAACGGATTTAGTAGGATTCTTAGCGACCCCTTTATTATTACTTGGCTATCGAGGGACGGAAAGATTATTTATTATGCAAAAAATGTTGGAGTTTTGGTAATTAAAACGCTCTAAAAAGCATGTTGTAAGATTGTTGTTTTTTAAAAACAGCTGTTTTAGAAACAAAGGGTACAATTTAGGGAAATGCTTTTTAAAAGGGAAAAGAGGCTAGGAACAACTGTTTTAGTATAGGTCAGTGGTTTTCAACCGCCGGTCCGCGAAACTGTTGTGCCGCTCCTTGGCAAATCAAAACTCATTTTGCATATTTCGACAGTCGAAAATTGAGAATAAAGTTTACATTTCCTTTGAAAACCAACGAGAACTGGAACTGTGCTGGCATCCTCTGAATGTGAAATAAACTAATTTATTGGCATCTTCCCGGTCCGTGAAAGATTGTTTCTTTATTTTTCGGTCCGTGAATATAAAAAAGGTTGAAAAACACTGCTATACGTCATCTCGTTATGAAACATGAGGTCACTCACGAAAGTCAATTCAAAATTTACAAAATTCTCCGCTAGAGGGACGTGACTATAAGGAACTTATTCTAGTCACACAATATAACTGGCCATTGCGTAACTTTTCCCTTGTTTTGAAAACTATTATTTTTTTTTAGAATAGTTGAACTACGACAACTATTTATAGTCATTACAATACAAAATCAGACCAAATGTGCACTTCGGATTCTACTACTACACTGCAAAGATTGAAAGTTGAATCTACAAAGGGAAGATGCGCATACAATAAGTAGTTACATTTTCGCTGGACAATTTTAAGCGCCACGAATAACATATCCTTGATTTTTATTCTAAACATTAACATATTTACGTGTAAGCGCTACGATCCTGTGTAGATAATTTTAAGCAAACAGAGCGATTGGCAGGTGATAAGAACAAAAAATATGTATACATTTATGTAAACAGTTATAAAAATCGTGTAAACGTTAATAAATTAACAATATGTAGCCTAAAGTTAGTGACGTATTAAATCAAGTTTTCTTTCAAAGAAGTTTAACCAAAGTTATGCAAACTTTATTCTTGTATTTTGAATTTTAGGCAACTTTCTTTGGCTCAGGCCGAGTGGATGATGATGGGATGAATTGGGAGGAAACAGGAGACTCCTTAGAAAACCCACGCACACGGTGTTTGTCCATCACAAAGCCCACATGGCATGAACAGGGTTTGATCCTACGACTCCTAGCACCAGAGGTGAGCACTCTACCACTCTGCCTTAAGCGGGCTGTTTTTTACCTGTTCAATTTGTTTTTACTTGTATTATACTTGTGTGTACATGTTCATGTGGTCACTAACTACTGGCAGCACAGTTAAAATCACATCCATGCCCGAGGTGGGATTCGAACCCATGATTTCTTGGGTCGCCAGACTACCGCACTAGCGAGCACGACCACCTGGATCGACTCAATTGAGCCATCGCGGCCACGTTATTCTTGTCAAAGCAAAATGTTAAACTTGTAAATTGTGTATAGTTTACCCCTTTCTACACAGGAAGCCCTTTATTATATCCATATTATCAAATTAAAAAGAGAAAAACACTTCAATCTAATCATAGAGTCAGTGGCGGCTTTAGGTACGAGTGAACCGAGCAACCCCCCAGGGCTCCGCGCCAGAGAGGCTCTGCCCTGCTGACAAAACTGAGTGCCTGGAGTCACCTAAAATACTGCAGTTGTAGCCCTTTATCATATACAAAAAAAAAGACCGATCTAAGTGTTTGTTTATCGCGTTTTTTTATTTTCAAATTGAAATTGGTTGATTATAGTTCATTGAATAGATGCCACTTTTTAGGAGCTTTCCGATTCTTTTTTTTTCTGTCTTTTGTCTGTGCGTGTCTCGAAATAAGTGCATAGTAAAAAAAAACCCGGCCTGTGTGAAATTTATCCGAACAATTATATTGCATTTAGTATAATAGCCATGATCCCCGTTACTGTTGCGTCTGCCGAGAGAAGCTTTTCTATGCTGACACTCATCAAGACCTATCTAAGGAACATCATGAGTCAAGACCGGATGTCTGCTCTCACTCTTATATCTATCAGAACGACCTTGCATCAGCTCTACATTATAGCGATTTGATTGAAGATTTTAGCAACAAGAAAAGTCACAAAATTAGCCTCTAACTACTATAAAAATACTTGCCTTACTATTGTAAAACTGTGCTTGTTTATTTAGGTAGAGGTAATTTTCGGATTCCTAATTGTACGATAGAATATTTCGTTACATCCACTCAATCTCTTGTAAATCAATACCTCAATTCTCGATATAAAAATTCTTTCGGATCATATTTACCCAAAGTTAGGTTTAGCGTTAAATAAAAAAATCGTTTTATTTTGACGTACACTATTGCACACACATACACGCGCGCACACACACACGCACACACTTGTATGTATGCATGCACAATTGTATGTACAAAAATCGGGATTTGGGTTACTGTGATTTCGAGGGACCTGTGAAGAGTCATTGCTCAGGGCCCCGCAAAGGCTAGGGTCGCCTCTGCATAGAGTTGTCTTGAAAGAACAGAGCGACATCCATCCACAACTGTTCTTCAATTATTTTACAACTATATTTCTGAAGTCTGTTTGAGGGAAAATAAAAGTGAAGAACCGCCATGTTTGTACAGAGGATTTCATACAGCGACAACTAACTTATGTTGAGGGTATTAACGTACGATTATAATTTAAGAGAAAGAAAGTTTACGCACACGCTTAAGTTTTTTTTTCTTTCTTTCTTTAAATAACACATTCACTTTTATTCCACTACACAGCGCTAGTGGGCAATTGTCGGTTAGCATTATGAAACTGCGTAGTGTTTTGTGGTACAATTTTAATGAGTTCTGAGTTCTGTTTCAGACTCGTTTGTGTAAATCCTGTGGTTCAAAGAATAGCTTGAGCTTTTGACAAAGCTTGTGTGTATGAGCGTATATATATATGTGTGTATGTGTTATATCTGTATCGCTGCTTATATTTGTGCATTTGAGTCTGCGTACTCTGTGTGTGTGTGTGTGTGTAAGAGAGAGAGAGAGAGAGAGAAACACGGAGCATAAGAGGAGAAGAGGAAATGAAACGGCATTTAAGTGTAAATGCAGAGACGGAAAAGCCTAGTTTTCACCTCTAGGCAAACACTGTCAACGGATCTTTTGCTGTACCATACTACCTCAAAACAAACCAGTGACGGTAACCCTCATAGCAACCAAGCTATCATTAACAGTGCTTTGTGGGTTTCTGCGTTTACACAAATACTATTCACTACGACAAAAGTGTCACCCCAAGAAAGTGTTGGTTCCAAGTGTAAAAGTACCCCCCTCCTCTCTCTCTCTCTCTTTCTGTATGTTTGTGTTGATGTGTTGGGTGGGTGGATGTACAGTATATGTGTGTACGTTATATCTTAATATACCTGAGAATATGTGGATGTCAATTGTGTCCGTAACTATGGATTGCAGCCTTTCATTGGAAAGATAAAATGACCGACTGCGTTTGGCAATCTTAAAACAATAATAACAACCCGCAGAAAATAACTTGCCTACATCAGATTAGCCTCCAATGACTTAGATACACATTTCTTCAACTAATTATGATACAGAAGCGTTTGCTACAACTAAAAAAAAAAGTTTTCTGAAGCTCATCCTAAGCTACCTAATAGAATTGAATATCA
>JAGDQP010034951.1:0-13184 GCA_022664845.1 Lepisma saccharinum | reverse complement strand
TGTGATTAATGCCATGCATAGAGTGTTCTAGAGCGTGTACTGCAAGTACGAATAGCTGTAAACTCAGTATATGACTTTAATAACACACGCTGTTGCTAAGGACGACATAATTACCTAGAAACAGCTTGCCAACGTTTTAATCACATCAATTTACTTGGAGACTGAGTCAGAACATATTCCAGAACGTCTGGAACATGAGTTTTCACAACAGTGATTAAAGGTTCAGAAATACCTTAGTTAGATGGACTTCCTTAGAGTTAGGAAAACCTTCATTCTGTTTAACTTACCGAAGTTTTAATTGTGTCTCTGTCCTGTTTTATCTCCTCAAGTAGACTCTAGTGAAATACCTTCAATGTATCAATTTTAAGAAGACATATTTTATCAATATATCCGGTGGTGGCTACCAGAAAATCATAATTTGTATCTTTGGATAATAAATGCTTAGACGATACACAAATAAGGATAGGTATGTTAGTTGTGTGTTGACACAGAAGCTTAGCAAATATGTGGCTCTTACGTATGTACGGGCTAGCAACCGAGAAGAAGAATCTGACTTCCTCGCTCAGATCATTCTCGTGACAAAAGGCAGGAGAATGGCCAGAGCGAAAGGGTGCATAAAGGCAGATCACTCTATGCGGAATTTACGATGTTGTGAGATTGAGGAGTAGAAAGTTAACAAGGATTTTGTGATATCCGGAGAATTGGATTCCGGATCGAGAACTTCAAGCGGGAGGTTAAGTTTTTGGCTCCAAGAGAGCTGGCCGCGGATTGAAAGTCGAACCTGAGTGTTTTCAAAGTGTTGAACAGAGGACAACTGGTAGCCCAAATGTAAGTGCCCAAAATCTATTTGCTAAGTCTCTCTCTCTCTCTCTCTCTCTCTCTCTGTTTGTTTGTTTTGTAAATTATTAATACGAATGTTCAGTAAATTCAGGATAATGTAGGCTAGTTAGAGTCCAGATGAAATTTAGGAGAAATTTGTGGATCGTCACCTTTTGGTTGAATATAGATACTAACCTTTTATTTGTAAGAGTCCTTATGCGAATACAAATGAAGAATAGCATGTAATTATAAGTAACTATACAGAGTAGCCGTTCATTCGGCAGCCTGGATCGACATTGGTACGCCCCAAATATCTACAGCTCTGCGGTCGAATCCGGACCGAATAGGCATGTTTCTCAGGCAGAAACGAGCAATATAAGACTAGTATCTTTTAGATTTGACCGATATTGGACGAGTTATATTATTGCAGACAGAAGTAAACCAATATGAGTTGATGTATTTGTGTTTTAAAAGATACAGAAGCTGTTATTTGAGATGTTATAGAACGTATCATTATAGTTTTGTAGAAGTAATCATTTATTGGATTGGAGGTACAGATTCTATGAAGATCGAAAAGAATGAATACTAAAAATGACTAGTTTTTACATACAGCAACGTCTGTCTTTAATGACATGTTCTATAGTTACCTAATTACCAGGTTTTTTGCTTTAAAAAAAAGGAGTGAAGCTGAAGTTTATGATGATGTTAATTGGTTTCCTGACCGGAGGTACATATATAACTCAAAGGTCTCTGAACAATGTTAGCCGATGACTTTAGCATTGTCTCTCATCAAATGGAAACAACGTTCTTGGGTGGCGTCTACCGTTTACATTGGATTCCGAACGCTTGCATTCAATATGTTTGTATCGGAAACCGAACCCGCGAATCCTTGCTTACAACATGACAAACGGTTCCTCTAATACACCGGCAATACGGTGCTCTAAAGAGGTTGCTGAAAGCGGTAGTTGTATTTTATGGTAGAATACTTTGACTTTATCAGACAGACAAGCGAAGTCCGTTGTGCTATCCTGGTACAAAGCCAAAAGTACCAAGAATTCAATGAATGTCAAAGGTCTCAATAGAATCACCAACGAATGTCGATACCTTTTCCGTTATCTAACTTACCCTATCCTGGTCTGAGCCAAAGATGCCTGAATATTCTAAATAAATTAAAGTAAAACACTCCGTGTTCCTTATGACAGATGCAATAGCGGCATTATGTCTGATTACGGAGAAAACATGACTTTTGACCTAACAATTTTCCATATTTATTTCCATAGAAGAATCATCATAGTTCAGGATCCACTGAAGCAGTTATTAATTATATGAACACTTTCCACCTGGCTGATGAATGGTTTTGGATCACAGTTCTCGTCTCGAAGAAATGACAACGAATAAACTGAGTAAGCAAACCAGGAACCACATGTAGTGAGTCGTGTATGCAATTTAGTACGTCGTGCTCGTAGCGTAGAGTCATGGCTTCAACGAATATGCGGATCGGTCTACATCATATTGTTTTGCCTATTGACAACTTACGGCAGAATCAAGCTCTGATGTCACCTCGTCTATAATTAGAAATTACTTGTTCAGACACTAGATGAGTATAGGATTTCTTGATGGACAACGACAACTTAGTTGACGTATGGTGCGACACAAGAGGAATGGTTCTCTGCCGTTGTTGGGGTACCATCCATATTATTCAACGTTCTACACGATTAACCTCTGCTCCAGGTTGGCCAATCAGTGAGATGCTGGTCGATGTTATGTCGTTCCACCGCTCTTCATAGGCTCCTGACCAGCTTTGGGTGAGACTTCGACGAAGACAGCTGCAGCTGCCGTACTGGTCTTGCTTCATCTACATGATAAGATCATATAATTTTATATGCTCCTCCATGTTACACATCTACTGGCCTGTATCAGACAGCTGACACAACACGCTGAGGTGCAATGATCCACCACATAACAATGTATCAATAAACCATCGATCATTAATACTACATGAAACTAACGTATGGATGTTGATAATTAACATGCAATTTCTAACCCTACTTCTCTACTCTGCGCTTACGATCAGAAGAAGTTAGAAGGAGGTAAGAAATACTTTGAAAAGAATAAAAAAGGAGTATTAAAATCCAGCTAACACTCGCACGTTGCCAAGAGCCAAGAAGAAGTCCGACGGAAATGATTTATTACCGGTCTTGTTCTTCCTATTCTCACTTCGTTTCCCACGCACTTCAAAGTAAAGGAGCACACTACGAGAAACTGGAATTATGTTTTTTTCTTCTGTCCGTTCTAAATCTGGATTTAGCCACCAACGTTTTAAGCAACGTCCTTATTGAGCGCTGTTTGTAATGATGATGCTTTTCTCACTTAAACGCGTATTTTGAAGGATAAGGATTGGGATTATTATTGTCTATATGTTTCACAGATACGATCATGAATGGTGGATAATGCATTCTTATAGATATTTTCATTGTATATTATTTCAGTTACAAGAGCCCGAAAAGACTCACGCTTATACGATTTGTTAATGAGTTTCTATAATTAACCTAAAGCTTTTAGTATTTCCCGTAAAAGTGTAATGATACACTAGAATTCCCCCTTAAAATGTGATGATCCGTTAAACTTTTCCGTAATAATACATTGATACATACAGTATAAACAGTGTTACATTAGAATTACGTGTAAAGATTCTACTATTATTATTTTATTATTATTTACGAATTTTATTTAACATGGCAACGGTCTGTCTTCCACTTAACCATCATACTGTCATTCACAATTTACACAACGGACGAAAAAAACATGACTACAAAATTCGAAATACATGCTTTCGGCAATGATGTATGCAAAATGTTACCCAAATCTGTGCATGAGTATTATTATTTTTATCCCCTTTGCTCACGTATAATTGTCGACGGTAACTCTTCATCTTCTCACGACTCTTTATAATACACTATTATGTAATATTTGACAATATTGTGCGCCACCAATAAATTTAGCGCTACAATGATTACTTCCTTGTTATCTTACAAGAGGAATTATTAAAATTATTCTATTTGTTCCTCAGACGAACTTTATTTTCACATCCCAAATAAACAATACATGATTAAAACTATCCGTTATTTCCACCCTCCATGAACAGAAAAATATTTCGTTTTTGTACAGAATAATCAATAAAATAAAATATAATGGATTTAGGACAAGTAAATTATATTTCTTATCCTTCCTTTGCTGTCCATGGAGGAAATGATACCAACTTAACGTTGAGCAACTTCTGATTAAACTTTGTACACAACGAAGTAGCCTATATAATTGCCTCTGATTGGTGAACTAAGTTCTGTCAAACTAACAGGACTAAGTATAAAGAGGAGAAAAGAAAATGGGAGCTGATACACTTTAGTGGAGAAAAGGAAAGTTTTCTTATTATCTATAGAAGTAGACAATATATCTGGAGTCACACCTAAACGATACTTTCTTGCAACATTAGCCGAACATGGATTGTTGTTCACAATAAGGCTTCATTGCTTTTAAAGGAGATACAGAGCTCAACAATGGGTAGAAGACCGTCCATGGAGGAGAGTTTCTCGTTCAAGTTTCTACCTACCATGAAACGTGACTTAAAATTAATTTTCGACCAAGTTTTCTACGATAACACATTAAGATAAAAATGACGTGTAAAATTACCTAAACCATTTAGTATTAAAACATTTACTTAATTTTTTTAAGAACGATTGAACCATTAAATCTCTGCAATTAAATGTGGTGTTGCGAAGATAGAGCGGAAATACATTCTCTCTACCCCACGCCCCTGCATTAGCTTCATGAACTTAAGTTAATGGTGGTCAAAGCTTGATATTACTGTAAGCATAGACTTGATACGTCATTATTGCCATGGAGATAACACATCTGTCTGTAGTGGGAACCGCCTTTTCTTTCATATGTGTGAAATGTAGTACGTGGCGATAATATCACATACTGCAGGATTTTTCCTATTTATACTGCTATTGAAACGTTGAAATCCCTACGTCCTTTGTGTGTGTAGATATATTACTTTCATCGGATATCTCTATCTCTCTGTGCTTCATGTACATTTGTGTGTGTGTATGAGTCTGTGCATGGTATGTATGAGTACTTTGAACTGTATATGACAGTAAGCTCTGAAACTACATGACTGGCTTTTACAGAAACTGAAAATCACAGCGCGTCACGTCTAATTCTTTTTCTGTTGCCGGAGGAGGTAGAATTGGAAAGGGACCTTACACAACTTACAAGGGACCTCTCCAAGATGTCACTAACGGTTCTTAAAGATGCTGTATATTCTGATAAAAGTCACTGCATCTTCACCAAAAGGGGAGCGCAGTTTAAGTTGAGCTGCATATATTCATCAATTATGCACAATATTGTATGTTGCAATAGAGCACAGAACATACAATGTTGAAAAGCAGTGGCAACGAACTTACAACTGATCGGAGTAGAATCATTTTTTCTCAATAATCTACATAAATATAAAATCCCTAATTTCTGTTTGTCTATACATCCGGGAGCTTTTAAGGCACTTCCCGTTAGCCTAGAATGGTGAAATTGGCATTACGGTCTGTGGTCACGTCAAAAGGAGTGAAACTGGGTGGGGTGGAGGTGCAAATCGTAAACTGCTTGAGATTGAATCATGACATTTGGCATGAAAATTCTTCGTTTCAATACATTAGTAACGCCTATCTGATTACTTTTTGATTCGACACTGTCGGAGGGAGATGAGGAGAAAAACCCTCTTCAAGAAGACGAATGGGAGAGCTCAAAAATCCTTAAACTTAGAAAGTTTAAATTTGGCAAACATGTTCCTTGCGACAAAGAACAGTTAATGACAATATTAAAAGTCGCCCCGTCCCACAGTGGGTGGAGAGAGTTTTTAAGACACTTTCCGTTAGTGTAGGAAGCTAAAATTAGACATAAAGATTCGTTGCCAGATTGGATTTTCGTAAAAAATTCAAAATTTGCAAATATACCCAAAGTACACCAGTAACACCCTGCAATCACCGGGTATCGAATATTCATCTTTCGTTGGAATATAGAGTTGAAATTCGGCCTCAGGATACACGGAAACGTTGAAAATACAGAAGAAAATTAAAATTCCCATTACCTCAATAACAATGCTAAGTACCCCAATATCCCCGGGTATCGAAATTGCACTTCTCCTAGGGCTGGAAAGCTGAAATTCGATATGATGATTCGTGGACAGGTTGGAATTACAGCAAAAATTTTAAAATGCAGTTACCCAATAACAAAGTTAAGCACCCCAATACCCCTGGGTATCAAAACTGCACTTCACGTTCATCTGGAATGCTGAATTTCGGCATGAGTAATCGTGAGAAGAGAAGAATGCCAGAAAAAAAAGTTTTAAAAATGTAATTGCACCGTAAGAACTCAATACCTCCGGGTAGCGAGAATGTACTTCCCGTTGCGCTAGAAAGATTCAATTCGGTATCAAGCTTCGTGTGCATGTTGGAAGTAGAGGAAAATTTTAAAAATACAATTACACCGTTAAGCACATCAAATATCCTTGGCTACAAAAACTGCACTTACTGTTGTGCTAGAAGGCTGAAATTTGACATGAAAATTCGTGGGAAGACTGTAATCACATGAATAGTTTTAAAAATGCAATCATACCGATAACAACCTAAATATAACCGTGAAGTACTCTAATATACAAGAGTACCAGAAAAGCCATTCCCTTTGGCCTAATAACCTGAAATTCGGCGTGAAGATTCGTGTAAGTTAGGATTATAAGAGAAAATGAAAATTCAATTATACCTTTAAGTACCCTGTTAACCCGGGTATTGAAACTGCAATTTCCGTTGGGTTAGAAAGCTAAGATTTGAAGTGAAGGTTCGTGAGCAGGTTGAAATTAGAGGATGTTTTAAAATGTAATGACACAGTTAAATATACCAATGAAACAGTTAAATACTCCAAAACCCCAGGTAACCTAAATATACTTACCGTCGCGATAAAAAGCTGAAGTTTTGTCAAGGTTCGTGCGGAGGTTGCAATACAACAAAATGTAGAAATATAATTATACTATTAAGGTCCCCAATAATACCATTAAACAGTCCAATATCTCAGGAATTCAAAACGCACTTCCTATTAGGCTGGAATGCTGAAATTCGGCATAAACATTCCTGTGTAGGATCGGATTGCAGCAACTTTCAAAAATCCAGTTACACATTTAAGTACCCCCGGGTATCGAAAATACACTTTCATTAGGCTGATATTTTGTATGAAGGTTCCCAGATAGATAAGAATTACAGGGAAGAAAATTAAAATGCAATTCCACTTTTGAGTACCCCAATACCTACCGGATGTTGAATATGCACTTCCCGTTCCACTAGAAAGCTGAAATTCAGCATGAAAATTTGTGAGAAGGTTGGAATCACAGGAAATGATTTTAAAATCGCAATTACACCGCAAACATCCCAATAACACCGTTTTAATTCCAATAACCAGGTTTTCGATATGGTTCTTCCCGTTCAGCGAAAAAGCTTAAATTCGGCACTAAGTTTCAGGAGGCAGGTGGAAATTACAGGGGGGGATTATAAATGCAATTACATTGTTATGTTTCCGAATAATACCGCTAAGTATGCCTAATCCAATATCCCCAGGTATAGAGAATGCACTTACATGGATATAGAAAGCTGAAATTCGCATGGGTCGTTTGAAGTTTCAAAATTTGTACAGATTCCGTTAAGTGTGTGAAAAATGAAAATTACAGTTATTCCGTTACGTACCCTATCCTAATCAGAAACCCCTACCCCGGAAATCGGGACTGCACTTCCCGTTGACCTAAAACGTTGCAAATCAGTAAGAACATTCAACGATAGGTAAGAAATGATTACGAGGAGAAATGAAAAATTTAGAATTGTCTCTTCCTCACTAACTCAAAACAATCCCAAACCCCCGAAAACCTTAGATGAAACAATCACAGATACGTTGCGAAAGTGTTATCTGGTATTGTCACGACAATATCCTTACGTAAATAATAGCTAAAGAAAACCTGGAGTAGGCAGGCTTAAAAACTAGTAAAGTAATAGAAATACCAGTTAAATGCTGTAGTCTACTAAACTTTGATTAAGCACTAAGGGGAAGCAATTTTGATGAAAATTAGATGCCACAAACCAAAAATTGGCAAAATACCAAAAGAGACAAAATATGGTAAACTGAACTAAGATAATGATCTTTAAAGCTAAATCAATCTCTCGTACATCGTATAGGGAATGCACGAACAAAATTGGACGTGTAAAATATGGATAACCCGTGAATGAAATTATTGAATATTAGTAAGTTTTACTCGTGGCAGAAATCAAGATCAATATTAGGTAATAAAAACGAGAGTTCAAGACGCTCGCCATTTCCATTGGTTCAGGGAACCACATCATTAAGGACCTTCTGCATTACAAGATGTGCACTCGTAGGGTACCACGACAACTGACGCCTGACATGAAAGAGTCGAGGAAGAGAATTTGTCAGCAGCTGCTCTTGCCATATGAACTGGAAGGTGATGGCTTCTTTCGCAGAATTGTTACTGGCGACGAGTCGTGGACACACCATTAAGACCCGGAAACGAAGCATCAGTTGATAGAGTACCGCCACACGTCCTCTCCTTCGCCAAAAAAAATCAAAGTTGTCCCATCTCTTTTGGGAATGGGATGGGGTCGTGCATACTGAATTTCTGCGAAACGGTCAGACAATAAACTCAGATCGCTACGTTGACACTCTAAAGCGACTGCGGGCCAGATTGCAACGCACTCGCAAAAGAAAAACAGGCAATTATGCACCACGACAATGCTCGTCCGCACACAATCCACAAATCTCAGGAAGCATTGCAGCGCCTGAGGTTCACGGACATTCTGCCTCATCCTGCCTATAGTCCGGATCTTGCACCCTGCGACGTTTGGGTCTTCCCCAAACTTAAGGATCACCTTAAGGGCCAACGCTACAGTTGTGACGCCGAGGTGGAAGCAGCAGTTCGGCAATGGTGTCGCCAGGAGCCACAACAATTCTTCACCGACGGCATGAAAAACCTTGTTTCGCGTTGGCGCAAATATGTTGCCCGTAATGGGGACTATGTTGAAAAATGATGTCACCATTTGTAGCTGACATTGCAAGCTTTCCACTGATATCTGTATCGGTGCTATCTGTCAAACACAAATAAAGGTATCACCCTGGAGGCATTACTTTCTGAATCACCCTCGTACTTAGGCGTGTTACCAGAATATTTCTGAACACTGAAACATATTGGGAGTAAGGAGATTCGGCGGTAATTATTAGTCAGAATTATCTCCTTTTTATTACTGAGATTTTTACATTGCTGTGGAAGCTTGTCCTATCTCTACATAACACTTACCAATTTATGTATCTCTTTGAATACTGTCATTCCTCCCAGACTTATTAATTTGGCAAAAATGTTGTTAATTCCTGGAAATTTAAAAACAAAATCTTTATTGAAATTTCAACCGCTCTCTTGTTAAGTTCGGTATGTACGGCTACGGTATTGATTCCAAACTCCTCTGTTCATTCTGTGGTACGTACATTAAGAAGCTTGTCTAAATAATTTCTCCACACATCGATAATTTTAGTAGGATCCGTTTGAAGATCTCCACGATCATTTGTAATCCGTTGGTAACCTTTCCTTAACGAGTTTACCCCTTTTTATATACATTTATAATTTTATTTATCTAACCGTTTTCCTCACATCCTGAATTTTTTTAGTCAAATATTTCAGCTTTTTCTTTCTAAAACCGTGTGTGGTGTTTGTTTTCACGTTACTGTAGTGGTTTTCATTTATTTATGTTTTACTGTTTAGCATTGTTTGTTTTCGTTTTTCATCAAGCTTAATGTATTCCTCACCAACCCAAAGTTTTTTCTGCCGTTTCGTCTGATCTATGTGTTTTTTTTTTTCTCTACACCCTTCACTGGCCCACGAAGTACGGTACCTCCCACATCTTATTCACATTATGTTCATTATTACCTTAATGAAATAAGTACAGAACAATTAGGCTATATTCCTTGTTGAGAGATACCCGTTAAAAATAGATCTTACGAAAGACTTGTATAGAGCATTATCTGCAATTGTAAATCACCAAAGAGCGATTTCCTTCAATAAGGAACAATGCACGAATTTTCCTACTCTACGTTAGCGCTAAGGTCGGTTCTGGTGGGAGTAGGTCTTAAGTGCCCCGTACTGTAGAATTGAAATAATTTTCAGACCAACAATCAGACTGTAATTTCTTCTTTTCTATATAGGGAGAAGTCTTGTGCTATATTTATGAAATAAATATCCAATTACAGTCGAAAATAAACCCTCAATCTCTTTAAAGGTGAAAATACTACAGAATAAAATATATCCCATAAGGTGAAATGACTGAGAGGTAAAAACACTGACATGACACACTACAGTTTTTAATGTAATCAATAGAACTATTTTGGCTTTAACAATAGTGGCAAATGAACTGACATTTCCAGAACAGGTGGTTATGTTACATTCTTCGAAAAATAGTTTCGTGTAAAATTCTGTGCAGTACAGTAAACTTATCGTCATGTAACCAACACAGAAAAGACCAAAGATCCTCGTGACCTTTAACCTTTCGGATTGGTGCCTGAGGGAAAACTAATTCTACAGGTGCTTGCTTGTTTTGGCGTGTACAAACAGTTTTTTTCCATCAGTCTGCAACGTTTCGTTATTGCATATTTTCATCATGGCTAGAAGCTGTTTGAAACAGGCTCTTTTTTTATGTGTTTAATGTGTCTCGCGTAAAATCTTGTAACAGATAACTACAAAGGATTGTAAGCACTCCAGCGCTTCTTATTAATAAATAAGGAATATTATATAATGCCTTCTTAGCTAGTTCTAAAGGCAAAGGTGCTTTTCGTAGTTAGTTACATCCTCACCAATTTACATTGAAAACAATATTACGTGGGAGAGCATTTTGTATAACCCAAGTAGCAGGTCACCGATTCAGTTGTTAGGGTGCTCACTTTGAGTGCGCGTAGTGGCGGTTTCAAGTCCGGTATGAGCATTGAACAGTGATTCGGAACCCATTTTAACAAAATCTGTAAAGCCCATTCTTAGAATACCACAAGTTTGTTTAGGATGTTAATCATTATTCAGACAAATCCAAGCAGCTTTTATAATTCATTTACTTTGCTCAGTTATTGGTAAAACGGTTGGAGCAATCTAGTTTTTTTTTTTCAAAGCATGTAGGTTGCCAATATTAACTCAAATTGGTAAAAGCCAAATTATTAAAAGTAACTGAGTTCTCAATATTCAGAAGTTAATTGCGTCACAAGCAATGATCAATTCACACGATTACTCCATCAGAATAGGTTTGATAAACTTTATTTGCTATGGATTCTTTACGTAACTGGCCCGTCTCGATTATATAAGCGTAATACTTTTAATATCCACAAACACCCACGCATTAGTCGGAATTCGAACCCACAACCTTGTAAACAGTGGCCAAATGTCCTAGTCCTCTTAGAGGTCAACGAATGCGATTGGTAAAATTTAACCTTCACTCGGCACGTATAACCAGATACTTTACAGAGGCTTGATTTATTTTGTTGAATAGCGCCAGGCCTTTTAAGACATATCGAAGATCAATTCCCACATAGTCCAGGATAGATGGCTGCACTTTTGTGCTAATGAAACTGTAAAATATCTGGACAGGCGAAGCCAAAGTATCCTGTTGAAGGATTGCCAACTAACTGTAAATTAAATAATATAGAGCTAAATTCTTACTCGTCACATAAAAGCATTGACACCTGAACATTTTCTTTTTAACTGCCTTTGAATAAGAAGGGTTTCCATTTGCACGGTATTTCCCACAGTAAGGGCTTCGACAGCTGTTGCTGGTCACATCGTATTTTAAGGGCAAAGTAAAACAAAGGAACAGTAGTATAATCATCTCATGGTACTGTCAAGAAAGAGAGATTTTGGTTCTACATGTGGAGAGTCATGTGTTTTGAATTAATACTATCCAAGAGATTGATTATCATTTTGAACACATACTACGTTCTTTTTTTCATGATTTTGATTATTTTTATTTGATGGACTTCTAACATCTATGATTATAATAAATAAAATCTTTAAAAAATAAATTCAATAGGCGATATCTAGATCAATTAGCTTTTTATGTGATGTGCGCCATTGCTCATTGTTTTTGTAATTACTTAACAAAGACCAATGACAACTCAGATACCATTTGTAATGGATATTTAACAACAAGGAGGATAATTAGAGAAAAATGTTAATAAGCTCCAAGAGACAAATTTTTATTTATAAATGTTTCAGTGAACCTTTTACCGAACTTAATTTTGTTTGGTAATAATCTAAGGACACAATTCAAGATTACTTTTAAAAAATTAAAAGGTTGCAACACTCCACGGAGAAAGAAGACAGAAAAAATAGAATCGAAACTATTTAATGAGGGGAACTTTTCCGAACTCGACGAATTAAGAAACGCTAGACTAGTTGATAATACGACCGTAAGAGCGACGACAGCAACTATTTAAAAAAAAAGGAAAGGAAAAGTGAAAACCAGGTAAAAAGGAGATAAAAAGTCCTCCAAGAAGAAAAATTGAGAAAGAAGAAGAAACGAGGGAGTAATAGAATACGGAAGGGAGGGGGAATATTGGTTGTTCTTTTGTTGGTGAGCCTAAGATCGATATCAGGACCGCCATTCGCAAATCCGGATTAAGCACCTCTTAATACTCGTAAGAAAGAAAGAAATAAAAGAAGGAACGGCGTTTGTTGAGTACAGATGAGAACCTAGGATCTTGTTCTACCATCACCGTCAACATCAAAATTTGAGAGGTAGAGAAAAACAGCCCCCCCCCCTCCTCCCTCATCCCCAAACGGAATAAAATAATGTAAAAATATTCACAAAAGAATACACGTCATCAAAAATGTAAATTTTTTAGAATTGGTTTCCATGTTGGAAGTTTTTTGTCCTTTTCTTCTTGTTTTGATTGAGAATCAAATTTCGAGATTACGTAGAATGAAAGACATAAATCAGTTCTGAGAATTATTATGCAGTTGCATTTTATATGGAATGTGAATCTCTTCGAATTATTTTTCTTGGTAAGTAAATCTTCAAATTACTCAATGTCATACGTTGATACAAACACTGACAGAAATTACGTGTTACCTGTCAGTTTGAAAGAACTCTTTTTGTAGAGTGGGATCTATAGCGAATTTTAGACAAAATGAATACTCTTCAGTCTTCTTTTAACGCTCCTCCTCCACTTTTTTCGATTTTTAAAAATTATGGAAAGACGAAAGACAGTAATTTTGGAAAGTAGGAGCGACGGTG
>JAGDQP010034950.1:0-19833 GCA_022664845.1 Lepisma saccharinum | reverse complement strand
GAAGTTGTTAATTGTAGTTCTGGAAAATAAGTTGAGAGTACACTTAATAACTGAACAAGAACAGTTTAAGCACTGTTCGATATGTACAGACAAAAAGTATGATCATTAGCAAATGGCAAAACGACCTAATAGATATTTAAGTTTTCTTTCTAATAAAAAAAACGAATTCGGCTGAAAACATAACGTAGAGCCATCTGTTGAGGGAGAGAAGTTTTAGAAACAAGAGAGAGGGCTTCCTTTTACGAAATCTGTTACGAAGGGAATGTACGTAAACTTTTCGGAAAGTTGCGAATCACTCCGCGGAGAGCCCCCTTCGGCATTGCTTCAACCGCCATTAACAACCAGACCCAGTTAGAAAAGACGAAGGTTGGGTGGGAAAAGACGAAAATATCCCGCAGGGGAGGTTTTAATCTCCTTCCTTCTCGTTAGATACAGAAAATCTTTCTTTTTTCCTCCTTTTCTCTTACTTTTTCGTTACTTTTACTTTTGTTTCCCAACTGAGAAGCTTTCCGAAACAACTCGACCGAAAAGAAAACAATGTTGCCAATCATAAGAATTTATCAAATTGTATGTAAGAAGGAAAGTCAGTGTCATCGAGCTCTATACGTAACAATACTGGAGTGACTATTTAGTGTTCAAAGATAGACGCCAGAGCAAATATTTAAACTCGTTTGTCCACTTCCAGTCTAATCCAATGTGGACCAAATTTTCAGTTCTAACTCAGTTTTATACGCATCTTATCGCTGTGTGGCCCGTTTTTTTTTTTTTATTTATTTATTTAAGTCTTAATTCATGAGTTATTCATATAATAGTATACCGTACTCTGCATATAATAGAAAATACCACAAATAACATTTACATTTTTTGCAAGAATTAAGACATGAATAAAAAACCTGCCACACAGCGATATCAAGCGTAAAACCTGAGTTAGAACCTAAAATTTGGTTCATATTGGTTTAGGCTAGAAGTGGACAAACAAAATTAAGTATCCTCTCCTCTCCCAAAGTTTCAATGGCTGCAGTCAGTCCAGTATCACTTTTAGATAGAGGTGTAAATCATGGTATGGAAAGTAGAAATATCTTTCATATAGTGAGTGCAGGATGGTCAATGCCCCTTCATCTAATTATTGCCTTTTAAAGAAAATACATAGTTGTAAAACTACATTATGATAAAATACTGGAAAAATGTAGACAGAAGTACAAGTATAATACAAGTTACAAAGAAAATATCTACGAGAAATACAAACTGCATAGTCGTACAAAAAATATCGAACTGCGCAGAAGTTCGAGGCACATACAAACTTGGTAGTAGAGCAAGAAATCCACGAGCTGCAGAGAAATACAAGGAAAATATTAACTTTATTGAAGTTTAAGACAAATACAAACTATATACAGGCACGGCACAGAGAAATGAAGTAGATAAAAATACCAGAAGAATACAAACTACATAGAAGCACAAGAAAAATATACACTATATAAAGTAACAGCAAACATGAAAGAAATCTGAGAAAAATACAAGCAAAATCAAAGAGCAAGGAAATGCAAGCTATATGAAAATACAATAAAAATAAAGCTAAATAGAAAAACATAAACTAGGTAATAGTAGAAAAGAAACCTGAACTGTATAGACGTTCAATAAAATTCAAACTTCATAGTAGTACATGAAATTCACGAACTACAGAAAATACGATTAAAATAAAAATCACATACAAGTAGACCTACAAGAAAAATAAGAACTACATACAAATATAAAAAAATATAAATGTTGATACGAGTAAAACAAAACTTCAAACTAAGTGGTAAGTGAAGAAAATTCCAACTGCTTAAAAGTACGGGAAAAAGTATAAATCTTACAGAAGTTCAAGAGAAATACAAACTACATTAATATACAAGTAGAATACAAACTAGACAATAATACAAGGAAAATACATAAAAGCACAAGAAAATAAAAACTCTATGAAAGTACAAGAAAAATACAAACTATAAAAATATACAAAGTAAATAACCTGTCAAGAAGTTGAAATAATAAAGCATAAAGATACGAAAATAAATACGAAGTAAGTAATTCAATTGCTAATCGTAGCATGCCCACTCTGCATTTTTTTCAGGAAATTAGAAAAAGTAAAAAACAAAAAGATTTTGCACGCTTCTTATCTAGAAATAAATTTTCTCTTTACTATTTAAAGGATAAATAATAACTTTTTCACGCTGATCATAATGTTGATATTGAATTCTATGATATGAAGAATCTAGGGAATCTAAGTTTTATCCCATCTTAAACTTGTTTGCAGTGTTTTGGGAAACACATATTGAAATTAAAAACTACCATCATTTGGCAACACTTAGAAGAAACACGTTAGAAACGCAAAGAATGAAAAAAAGGGGGAAAGAAATCCACAGACAGACAGTAGTTGTTAGAAGAGTAAATTAAAAGGTAATTTATGGAGCACTGAGAACAAACAGTGTATTAGCTGAATTCCAAGATAATTGTGTCTGCAAACTTAGATCTGATTTTAATGAGTCACAAACATCTGAATTTCTTTCCTAAAATAACGACATTGCTTTAAGTCAATTTCTTCTCGTTCGTAAGGTTCAAGACGTTTTACTTGTGCATTTTTTCTTCAATCTTTCCACTTTTATATGTAACTATCTGTTAAAGTATCTGGTGTTGCCAGGGTCATGTATAGAAAACTAGTAAAAGTAAGTAAATCGGAGCGGATATAACCGTTAGTATTTTCCGAAAACATTACCAGGTAACAGGACAACCATCATACCTAGTATGTAGCCAGTGAGTAGCCCCACTGATCATTAGGACTGATTTTCATGAAAACTTGCGTTTCTTGCGGTTTGGATGAGTAGTCAATTGAAACATGTGTTTTATTGCGTGTTTTATTGTAAGGTAAGTGTAACAAGTGTTTCAATTGGCTATTTACACAAATCACAAGCAACGCAAGCTTTCATTAACGTCAGCCTTTACTTTAATGTGAAAATTGCTACCATGCCGGAGTACACGTTAGGGCTGATTTTCTTTCAAGCGTGTGTAAGTGTAACACGTGTTTCAATTGGCTACTTACCCCAAATCGCAAACAAAACAAACATCGCACGTTTGCAAGAAAATCAGCCCTTAGAGGAGCAGACGAGCCTTCTGCTAGCCTAATCCCGGGTGGATTTAGAATTCTTGCTCTCTGTGCCATCTTGTATTAACCAATGGATGTTTCTGTCAGCATACCGACTGAGAATAATGCAAGATCAGTCTTCAATATTCAGATCTACTTAACGCTGTCATTCCACGAGATCGGATCGCCAAATGGCACCAACGGCAAATGCACCATGGTTGACGGTTTGCAATCGGTTCATGCTGAATTTTAGGATAACGTCGTCTTCTTCAGCTCCACATGCGAGCGTTGCATGTAACCTAAGGAAAGGGGGATCGATCTGAGAAGACGTTATTCCAAACGCACAAAGGGCGTTTTATCATCCCCGTAAACAAATGTTTCCGCTTGATGATATTGACTGCGGTGAACAATTGTTTCCGACTACCAGATCTCCTATGATAGTCTAGCTAGTGAATATACCGGACAGCTACGTTAGGATTGACTTAAAGGAGTTCTGCCACATGTGTAACATTGTAACCTGGATTGGTTTCCATCACCCGTCTTGCAGCCCTAAGGTTGCTGTTGGCTAGCACTGTTTTTGTTGGTTAACACTGTTTTAAACTGTGAAATCATCATATTGAGGTGGACATTGGGATCTTCAGTGTTCGGTAAGTTTGCCTCTGTAGTATACCATCTTGAACACAAGTCAAGTCTGTGGCTCCAGGGTTACGAGAACAGATTGTTGGCATGTGGGAACACATGTTTATATTCCTGAAATGCAAGGTGTCTATTTACTTACGCGTTGTCTCTATACTCTATAATTAGAGGCACTCTCGTTTCACGCCTCCCAAATTCACCAGACAATTACAAATCGTCTGAAATTATTATAAAGATTTTGTTGTTATTGTTGGATGCACTCGCTTATTTAAGAACTTTTTTGCTTTAATCGCGTACAATGAACTTTAATTGCGAATTATGACATTTTCTCGCAATTTTTGGTATGAAATCACTTGTTACTACTTGCAAATTTAGCTTCTGGGACGCTCATTCTTACTTAACAATCGAATCGATTTGTAGGACGGCATTTCTACAAACAAAACGTTCCTAACGTTCTTACGATGCCAGTGAGGAACGAAAGGGCGTGTCTCTCTTTCAGATAATACCAACATTGAAGACAAGGCATGCATTGTGATGTGGGTAGAAGAACAGGGTCGGATGTGTTTGGGAAATTGACCAGGACTGACTTTTAACGTTCCATCCTTGCATTAGCTTGGAATGATTTAAGAAAACTGAATCAGAATGGTCAGCTGCTCGTTTGGAACCCAAGCCCCTCCGAGTACGAAGCCAACGAGCTGGCTGCGTCGCTCGGTCGTATCACTTTGAATCAAGTGCTTAATTTAGATGATGCTCTTCTGCTGTTTCACCAGATGCGAAAACTTGAATTATTCATGTTTTGATTTCGACACATGCATCAGAGAATAATAGCATATCTATCTATGTGTCGGAGTTGTACTAGAATATACGTTTTAGTTTCAGAGTACATAAAATGTTCCTACAAGTGTTGGTCAGAACTAAAGAATCTTCCAGGTGGACTCAAGAATTTCTCAGAATTACTATAGAAATGTTTTTTTAGATATTTCATGCAGTTCCAATCATCCTATTCAGAAACTTGAGTTTCTCTATCAACAATATATCTCCAACATTGTTTGTAACCTTTGGAATGCTAGTCTTATACTTAAAACATCACCACGTTCAATCAATGTTAGCCGTTTTTCAAAACACAGCCTGTTACTATAACATACCGTCAGTAAAAATAACAATTTAATATCCGAAACAGGATAGTAATGATATGCATAACATCGATGTTTCTTTAAAAGAATCGAACCTACAGCTATAGGCTGAATCTCGCATGCTTAAAGACTTTTTTTTTTAATTCAATTGAATTCAGAACTGAAACGAGAGTAGAAGTATTGTGTGCGTAAGGAAAGCTCCCTTCAAAACTTGTACATAATATTTCATAAAGGATGGAACTGTAAATATAAGACGGCAGAGTTTAAGAGGTTCCCTGTGCAATTTTATATTGTTAAAGACACTGGTAAATGTATATCAAATTAATTATTTTGAGATTTAGAAATAATTGATTTTAACTGAGAAATTTGAATGCTGGTAATGTCGGACGTCATACGCCAGGATTTCAATTTCTGTCTATTAAGCTCTTCAATTTGTGCGTTACTTCATTTGAAATAATTGTATAATATTAGGGGCCACTGTGCAAAATTTCATTGTTGCTCTTCATTTATTCACTAATTTTTAAAATATATTTTAAAAAACACATGGAATAAGTAGTGATATCTCTTAACAGCTTTCCAGCAGTTAACAGGCCCTCAGTGTTGTCAGATTCGTCTCAATATTTTTCCTAAAAATACTTTAAAATTTGCCGATTTTTATTAAAAAAAGTTTCCCGCCTACAAAGTTTACTTTCAAAATTTCTGAAAATTATAACATAAAAGGGCCCAAAAGATTACAAAAAAAATCCTATGTTATGTCTGTTTGTCCCTTTTACCTTTCAAACGGGAAAATTTCCAACTCCTGACAACACTGCAGGATCGCGCCATCAGCCAGTCTTACATTTCTTACAGGCGTTTGCTGCGAGTTTTGCTTCTGATTTCTATGACTAGCCAACAGAAACACGTGTTACACGTAGAACACGTATTTAAACACGTGTTTCAATTGGGTATTTAGCCAAATTTCCCGCAGCGACCGCCTATATGTAAAGTTGACCTTATTTTTTGTTTTGGGTTAAATATAACGTTTTCCAAAACCACATGTGTTACATCCGTCTAGAAGCAGTAATACTCCTTAAATTATGACTGGGAGTAAGTGACTGTGCTACTGTTTCTTGTGCTAAACATGATATGAATCCCGTATAATGAAAAAAACAAAATCAAACCTGACTTAACCTAATCTCTGTCCATGAAGTGTTAAAATGTTGAAAATGGATATAATGAGAAAAAAGTCTAACCTGATTTTCTAACTTTTGTCCGTGAAATGTATGAAGTGTTGAACATGCAAATGGAAGGAAAAGATAGCAATTATTGGAAAATCGAAAGGAAGATAAAGTTGTGTTGTCAAAACAAGGCTTTTAAAAATTCCGGACCCCCTTGGGTAGGTTCCCGATGTCCTAATCACTAGAACAGCCTATACCAACTTCACACCGCTTTGGAACTGGTTTACAAAGCTAGTTCAACAGAACACACAAAGATTTGATTGCAGTGATTGCCGAAACGTGAGGAGTTATACTTCACTGAAAAAGTTCACGTGTATTTTCTTTAAAACATTACTCCTTTTGGTTTCTTCCTTTGGGAGTTTTAAAAAGTGTAGTTTTCCAAAACCCAGAATGGTTGTGTAAGCGGTAACGTCGTGAACTTTGAATCGGCAATATGTAGGTACGTGAGTTCGAATCCTGAGGCTGGCCATCCTGACTTAATTTATTCAGGGTTCCCCTCAGTTTCACCAGGTAAATGCTGGGTATGGTACCTTAAGAAAGGCCCTGGCAAACATCTTCCAATCTTCTGCCCTACCATACCCCGGTCTATGCTATATGTTCAAAGCCATAAATAAATATAATGCAGTTTTCCGAAGAATCCACTTGCATGTATGCACAATTGAAATAATAGATTGAACTGAACATTTCAAACATTACGTAAAATGGCTACATGAGAAAGGTACGAACATACTTCCAGTCTTTCAAAATATCGTTTTCACAATCTAGTGTAAAGTTATTAAAGGCATGTCTGTTTTGTTACGAAAGAATACTTAGTAAAGCTTATCAAAATAAGGGTTGTGTCCCTTCTGAAACACCCTGTATTTAAAAATAACCTTTACCCAAACCGTTTTCAGTAGATCTATTATTTTATCATTAATTTGCCATTTGTTCAAAAAGAACAAAAGCTTTTTTCTCCTGTCTTTCATTTATTTATGTTGCCCGCTGAATGTCAATTTTATTGGCCATTGTATTTTAATTTTGCTGTCTTTTCAATTGAAAATAGCTTACTACAACAACAGGACAAAGTCAAGCTTAATAATACTTAAATCACTAATTCTGATGGAACGTGAGTTTTTTTTTTAATGATTTTGAATTACTTGTACAAGAGTTATTTCCTAATCTACATTTATATAGCTTTTGCCCTATACGTCAATGTGTGGTCACACATAGAAATCTGAACCAATCGTCCCTTTGTTCTCTACCTCAAAAAAAAAATCATGTTGATGAGGAAAGGAGACAATATATTTCTAAAAATGTCTGTTATTAATTGGTGGTTCTCCCATTGTATAAAAATAGTACAATGGATTTACAGTTTTTTCTGTTTGAAAATAAGTTTTGTGCTTATATTAAGATAATGTAAATTGTGTGTACTAAACTCTTAATATCAGAGGAAGGATCTACTTCAAAGAACGTTTAAAGTGTGTTAAAAAATATATAAAATATTTCTTACATTAAATCAGGTACTTTAAGATTTCTTAATTTTTCTTAAGGTTTGTTAACATTTCTGTGTACTTCTTCAGATTCTTTAATATTCTTGAAAATAATTTAATATTACTTTACGATTAAATATTGCTTAAAGTATCTTAAGATTGGCTAAGATTCTATGGTTTTCTTAAGATACCCTAAGATAACTTAGGAGTCTTAAAATTTCTTAACATTCCGCAATATAAGATTTCTTCAACTTACTAAAGGTTTCGCGAAAATACTTCACATTCTTAAAATAGCTTAAAATATTACTTAATGTTACTTAAGATCTTTTTATACTTATTTCCTTAAAATTCCTTTAAGCTTTCTTACTATTTAAAAAAAGGGTTCTTCCAGATACTGCTTATGGTGTCTTAAGATTATTTAAAGTTCTTAAAATGTCTTAACGTACACCAAGTTTAGTTATTTTTTTTAGATTCCTTAATTCTCAGAAAGTCTTTTAAGATTTCTCAAGTCAACCATAATTACCTAAGTCTTATTTTAATATTTCATAAAATTACTTTAAATTTTCTTAACATTATTAAAGGTTATTCTTCTTAAGAGACTGAACATTCAGTTTTTCGTTTCACAGTTAAGAATACACAGGATCCTTTACGGTTCCTTATAACTTCTTACAACGGCTTTATATTCCTTAAAGTTCCTTTAAATTTATTAAAATTACGGAGTATTCTTTCAGATTTCTTATCATTCCTTAATATTCGTGAATGTTGTCTCAAGATTCTTAAGATTTCTTTACTGCTCTCCAAGATTGTGTACATGTTAAGATCTATTCTGCCATTGTGTTTTATGATATGCCATTTTATATTCCTTCACATACCTTACAACTTTTTAAGTTTCCTTAAAGATTCCATAATATCCCTTAAGATTATTTAAGTTCCTTAGGATTCCTTAATATTTAAGAATCCTTAAGATCACTTGAGATTCTTTGAGACCCAATAAGATTCGTTAAGGTACCCTAAGTTTGAATAACATTACTTAAGATTCTAAATATTTCTTTAAAGATGACTTAAGATTAATAAATTAGGTTTTCTTTAAGATTTGATGTGATTCTTACATCGTTTTCTCGAATTTTTCAGATCTTTTGAGGTTCGTTGAGATGCCATAAGGATTTTCAAGATACCGTAAGTTTCATCATAACTTTCTTAAGTTATTAAATATTTCTTAAGAAGCTGCAACATTCTCAAATATTTCTTAAGATTTCCTAACACATCTTAATGTTATTTATGTATCTTTAAGATTCCCTCTAACTTCTTAATAATCTATAGGGACTTTTAACATCATTTATTATTATTATTTTTTAGAAGCTTTCAGTATCAGTGGACAGATGGCAGGACATGGCAAGTGAATAGACTTAGTACACCAAAAACGTTTTGTCTTTCGACTGCGTGGGTTAACGAGGGAGGAAGGAAACGCGAATTGAAACATTGTGGAAAGTTTCTTGGAAGGAAGAAGACAGAGAGATAAGGAGGAGAAGGAAATGACGAAGAGCAAGAAGAAGATGATGACGAAAGACAGACGACGTCGCATGCAGAAGAGCACACACAAAGGAGGAAGAAGGTCTAACAGAAAACGGAAGATCAGTGGAAAAGGAAAGAAGGTCTCACGCATGCCACGGACAGAGAGAAAGCGGGCAGAGAGCGCTGTGAGAATTCATGAACGAACCTCTGTACTCTCTTACTTTGGCCCTTAATGGTTCCATTTTATCTGCTACCCAGACAAGGAAATGAACGTCGTGCTTCCTCCTCATCATTCAAAATCTAAAAAATCAATCCTTCCTTTCTTCTCTGGTGTCCTTAAGCCCCATCTCTTGGATTCTTTCTTTGCTTTCTTTTTATCCTTACCATTATCCTTCAGGATTTTTCTAGAGCTTCTTTCTTCTCTCTCTCTCTCTCTCTCTCTCTCTGGGACTGAATGAGCCTTCATTTTTTCTAACTTCCGTCTCTTTCCGACCTCGGCTCAAAAACTCAATTATTTTTCTAGGGAAACAATGGTTTTCGGCATGAAGAAAGAGCAGTGAATATTCCAGATTGATAGACACTTAAAATCTGCACCTTAAATTGGATTTTTAAAAAGCAGAATGTGACGTACTTTTTCTTAACATTCCCATGTTGCATTGCGTATGGAATTCAGTGACTCTTCCTTATTTTGAACGTATGTTTTAAAAAGATTGGTTGAATTTTAATTTTAATTATGGTCTTCAGACATCTTTGCCTCAGACTGATATACAGTAGAGAATAGTATGTTTCAAAGAAGTCAGCAAGAGCCTAGTTTGAAGGTACAATCCCGGCATTTGCCTTGCATGACTGAGGGAAAATCTTGCTAAGCCATCAGTAAAGATGACGGGTCGTTGGGACCGTTCTAGACCTTTCGATGCGAACCAACTGAACTAAGGATCTCAGCAAAATGATGTGTTTATATTCTCTCAAATTGTATGACTGCATTTAGTTTCTTGTAATAACTTGTTTCATCTGAACATATAGAGCGCATCACTTACAAAAGTTGATGTTCTGAACATGTAGATCTAATCTACAACCAGTCTTAGTACGGGGTTAGGTGTAGGAAAGTTTGTGTGCTATTCCTCACTGAAGAAATGTGAGTTAGCGGTGATTTTCAATTACAGATAATGTGCTGTTCAAATTATTTGGCCTTCCATTCACATAGTGTGCCAGTAAGAGTTGACACATTTTAATGAAAAATCTCTTTCTGTTTAAAACAAACCCTGCTTTTCACCATTTATTAAATAGTTGAATTAGGTATTGTATCGAGTAGATTGTGTAACATAAGAAAAGTAATTTCTAAATTTGCGTACATATCTTACGTACAATTGATTCTTTAAGAGTTAATTCTCAAACAATACCCGCTACTCTGTGTTATATTTCACTTCTACCAAACAAGATGTTATGAATCGTACAGATTGATTCGTCTATGAAAACCATTTAGACTTTTTTCAACAGTCCATAACTGTTATAATTTGTCCCTAGGGTTAGGCCGGCCATGTTTCGTACGAGCGATAGCCAATGAAATATCTCTGGACGCTATCGCAAAGCTTCGTTTTTGTTCGTGTTTTTACCTTAAGTAATTTTCGTCTGCTTCCCCAGTTCTGCATGAGTTATGAAGATCAAGCATGAAATAAAACTGCTACAACGTTGCCGCATCTATGCTTGGCACTTTCAGCTCACTGTGACAGACTGTAACTGTATTCTCGTTGTTGTTTATGTGGGTGAAACTTGGCAACAAGACTCCTCGGATAAGACAACCACACCTCTCATTGGCTTCCCTGTCGTAGTCCTTTTCAGTTAAAGTTCACCCGCCATAAGTCCTTGGATAAAGTATAGGTCAATCGCTTTCCTCAACTGAAAACAATGCACAAACTTTCCCTCCTCATTGCTAACACTGGTTCTGAAGCCAATAAATATTAAATGTCACACACTGTACACCCATATCTCAGTTAGATTCCATATGTAGTTTAGGGATGACCACTTTCGAAAAAATAGATTTCCGGTTTCAGAAAATAACATTTTCCGGGGGGGGGGAATCCGTTTTTCCGGAAAGTGTGGCCATCCCTAATGTGGTTGTGGCATGTATATTACTCCTAAATCTCACACGAACTTTGCTCGTTATTAAAAAAAGAAAATTCTCATGGGAGCCCATGTTTATTCATAGAAGAATAAATACTACACTGTTAAAATTTGCGGGAAAGGGCCTTGATCTATCTAGTAATATTTTAGAAGAATGTTAATATTTATATTTATTTTCAGTAATCCGTAAAAACACTGGAAGATTTCGTTAACTTTAATGGAAGGTCTCGATTTCCATGTTCGCACATGCGCAAAAAGAGGAAACGGTTTCTTATCGTAACCATGTATCTAATTCCGATCAAGCGTTTGCTGCCGCCATTTTGTTAACAAACCTCAGCAGAAATAGGAACTATTTTCAGTGAATGGAGACGGTGAATCTCTAATTGGCAAATGGAAATAGTAATTAAAGCATGGCATAAGTCATGGGAGTAACTTTGTTTACGTTTTTGAGCTTCGAGAAACGTTTTTTTCTGTCCCTCTAAACTGTTTTGATGTAGTGCTTTCATTACTTGCAATTTAGTCCAGTCAGTAATTCTAATTGGACAACTCGTGTTTATATCTCGCTTCAGGCTTCTATTTTTTTTTCTCTCTTGATTCCAGTGATTCTGAAAACTAAATGTTAGCTGGTTTGTATTAGCCAAATTACTAGAAATTTCCAAGCAGTCATGGTTGCCTAGCTTTCTTCAGAAATGTTTCGGAAAATTTTTAATAGTGTAGGCATATTTCAATCGTGGCAGTTCTTTATTATCAAATATGATTAGAGTAAATAACACAAGGGATTACTAACAGCGGTTGGTGTTTTGCATACCTTTATTTTTTTTTTTTTGCCTGTACTAGTCTTCGTCGTGAATTTCATTACGAAAAACATCTGTCGCTGGTGTCATCTCTCGGTGCGCTTGTCGTGTTTACATAATTTTACAACCTGTGTAGAAGCCAAAATACAACACCGTTTACCATGTCTTTTTTTTGTTGTTGTTGTTTTTTGTTGCTTTTTGTTTTTTGCGTACTTTGTATATTTTGAAACATCTCTTTTGTCCTATTGTTTCGTGTGCTGTATTAGTAGAGGTCAACAGTTGTTATAGTTACACGCTCCCTTGTTCCATTTTTTTTTTTTTTTTTTTTACTTCTTTACAAAGAAAAAAACGAGGTTTCCATTGGCAGTATGTCCTACGTAGCGGATAAAAGAATGGTATTGAAATGTTCCCAACCTCAACAGAGATCAGCGTGATTCTCGAAGCTTCCATTGTATCGACTGGAAAGTATTGTTTCAAAATTTACTGTGATTGGCAGGTTCTATGATTTTACATATTTGTTATTTTCTTGTCGTAGAACGAGGACGTTGTATACTTTTATAAGGATACGTTATACTTTTGAATAAAGAGCGACTTAATTCTATTTTGCAATATACCTATGGATTTCGTATTTGCTTGGAAATCATGAAACTTTTCTTGACATACGAGGTGTCTCGGAAAGGTTTATACTTTTACCTTATTATCAAAATTCACGCCAAATGTTAGACAAATCGTTGAGTTAAAACGTGAAAATATTAGATTAAACAAGTGAGCGTTGTAACTTTACTAATAAACTTAAAGGTTCGAGAGTACCTTGAAAGTCTAACATCTGGTGGTAAGTAGAGTTTTGTACGGTTTGTATACATTTTTAAAAATAAAAAAATTTGAAGTTTGGAGTGTGTGCTCAAAACTTTCTGGGCGTGACAACTCTCATTCGAGCAATCTGGCTGAATTTATTATCTACTTTAAAACGAATTTTAATAATTGTATACCAATTTTAGTAACAATTATTGAATCAGATATCTTATTCTTGATGTTAGTTTATTTAATAACGCATTTATTGAAGTAGAAAATAGATAAATTTATTTTTATTACAGATTGAATTAACATTAACTGGTGTATTTTCCTCAGTACATTCAAATTTTGAGACCCATGGGTCTTGTTTTGCCTGTTACGTGGTAGTAACATAATCTATTAAATCAAACAATGAGAGATTATTCATTGTTGAGTTTCTAAACCAAGGTTTCGTTAACAAAAAGCTTGAGATAAGCTTATTTAAAGTTGTTGCTATTGAAAGATTATTTCCACGCCAAGTTCCCCCATTCAGTCAGTATCTTCTTTGATTACTCTTCCTTAAAAATTCTATGTGTGGAGTCTAATATCCGTGATTATGGGCAAAATTGAGAAGTAGCTTTGATAACAATACCATAGTTACAGAGTTCCATAGTGACAAGGAGTACAAAAAGCCATTTTGTTTCGTCTGATATTACTAACACTTGAGTTTTAAAGAAGAAAGAAAAATATACGAGAAGAATGTTGTTTTGAGTAATAAACATTAAATGAAAAAGCTTTGCATCATTCTCCAAAACTATGATTTTTTTAAATCAATTTTTAAGACGATTAGTTTCAGGACACACGTGGTTATCTAAAATTAACAAAATGAAGTCTTCTGTTGCAAACTATCGCAAACGGAAGCGTATGTTTCAGCAAGGAATATTACTTTTGACAACAGAAGGCATTTCAAAGATATCCTTGTTTTCTATCACTCAGGCATTTCATGTAGAAATTGTTCCAGATTTGGTCAACAATTTCGATGATGAACCATGGATTGATGTTGAAGATGAGTGTGTGATGTCATTCGCTGGTATTCTACAAGCTCTTTCAGATACTCTGATTGGAATCGTGGAGCTACATGCAGACTTAAGGGACATACAAGATCTTCGAGATATTATTAATTTTTTTACCGAAATTAACAATCCTGAATTAGACAATGCAATCTGGAACGCCATTCTTGCTGCTAAGTGTAAAATACGGGACGTTAAAAGATCGTTAATACAATTATATATTGTGTTAGTAGACACTGAGAACCAGATAAAAATAATGTCAGAGACATATTTCAGTACTGATGATAGCGAAGTATCAAAAGAAGCCATGTTGAAGATGCTTGGTCTCGCAAAGAAAAAGCTGTCTGAAGGTAAACGTATCACTGAAGAAGTTGAGCATACGATTTTGAAAGCTCAAACTCGTTATTTTAGGAAAATTACTGAACTAGCTAGAGTTCGCAAACGAGAAAGACTCACGCGATAGTATGAAACTTAAAATATTACCCCACACATAAACAGCACTGCAATGTATTTCATGAACATCCCTGCTATGGTTTTCCTGCGAGTTGCCTGTTTTGTGATGTCTCATTTTACCAAATGCTTAATCAACCAATGTTGGGCCGTATTAATTTGAATAATTGAAACATCGTGGAATTATTCTGCACGATATTTGAACTAAAGAATTCATAAATAAAGGAAATTCTACATTATTTTGATCTCATATATCACGTAGCTGTGAAAAGCAACTGATAAAAACAATATACATGCTTGCAATGCATACTTTTTGGTGCTTCTGTAACGGCATTAATTTTTCAATGGGGTGTTCCCCTTAACATGATGAGAGTACTACGAACATTATTTATGTTTAAAATGACAAAACTTCTAATCTGAAAGCTTCCTGTAGCTAGGGAAATGTATCGACCATGATCTTACTTAAGGTACCATCCCGGTATTTACCTTGTAATACTGACGGAAACCCTGGAAAACTGTCAGGATGGTTGTCCACGGATTTCGAACCTGCGTGCTTACCGATTGCCGATCCGAAGTCCGTGTCGTTAACGTCCGGACTACGAGAACTGGTATTCGTGACTTGATTTTGGTGACCAACAATCGGTGTTACCTTCTTTGTTAACCACGATCGTTTCTATCGTAAGCGACCATATATCAAGCGAATGATGTTCCTTGATGACAGAACAAGCGAAATGAACGATGTGCTAACCATTCGGTAAACTGGGAGTTCCAGTGTTGCATATCAAAAGAAAAAAGAATATCTGACTTAATATTTAAAATGTTTGGTGAAAAAAAAAAAACTTCTTCAACTAGTGAGGGTGTCTCAGCGACCTCATAAGCAGAGTACGGGTAGGTAATAATATGTCAGATAGTTTCGAGATTCGCAACGTATTAAAACAAGGCGATGCCTTATCACCACTACCGTTTAACTTTGCGCTACAATATGCGATTTTAAAAATAAAAGAGGAAGAAGAGAAACTAACATTGAAATGAATGACTTAAATCAGTTGTTTGTATACGCGGATGATGTATATTTAATAGGAAACGATATAGATGCACTACAAAGCAACACCGATGTCTTAGTAGAAGCTTGCGATGAAATAGGTCTACAGGTAAACATAGATAAAACAAAATACATGATAACAAGCCGAAACACAGGGAATGAAGGAAATAGAAACATAATAATAAGGGATGAGGTCATAGAAAATGTAAACATTTTTTTAATAATTGGGAACATATGAAACAAGCAAAAACGAGGTCACAGAAGAAATAAAAAAATCGCTTAGCATCGGGTAACGCATGCTTCTACTCAGTTCAGGAACTCCTAACCTCGCGATTAATATAAAAGAAATTGGAATTGAAAATTTTGCCGATAATACTTTACGGTTGCGAAAGTTGGAGCACGACCCTAGCAGATGAGCATAAATTACGAGTGTTTGAAAATAAGGTTTAGAGAAAGGTATACGGGCCGAAACGGGACGAGATGACTGGAGGATGGAGAAGACGGCATAATGAAGAACTCCACGAACCGTACAATTCACCCGATGTAAGAATAATGAAATCACGACGAAGACGAAATGGCCATATACTTCGGATGGGGGAAAAGGGAAGAAATTGTTGCGCATAGATCACGTTGAAATTTGAGTGCAGTGCTGTGGAGGGTTTGTTAAATGATTTTGACTTCAAAAACTGTTGATCAAAAGTAAATCCAAAGGTAAAGTGAATTAACCATAATTTTATGTTCTTAATGAAGTTACAGTTGTGTAAAATAGTTTAAATAATACTAATTCTAATGAACATATCAGTAGCTTTAATAATCAAATGGTGATTTTGTTCAAGGATTCGGCTAGCAAATTTGGTCCCCCATGATGTACCTATTAGACAATACACTGAATTGCCAAAAGTCACCGGATAGCGGGAGCTAACTAGTTGACGGCACTTTAACATCGAGGCCAACCGGTCGAAGGGCGCGAAGCAGTTACATTGTGGTCATTTAGACTTCTGTGAGTGCAATGAAACGTCGTGTACCTTGATGATGGCAACCCAACGGGATTTATCGACGTTTGAGCGCGGGATAATAGGTCGTGCTACACGAATGTGGCATGCGATTTTGGAAGTAGTTCGGACATTAAACTTTAGTCTCTCCACAGTGTCAAGGGTGGACCGTGAGTACGGCATTGGATGCATTACAGCTCATCAGGGACAACACAGTCGATGGTCACGGGTGGCGAATGACCGCAACCGGCGACGTCTGGGCAGACCCGTCCGGATGAACAGACAAGCAACAGTGAGTGATCTGATAGCAGGAATCAATGCATGACGTCCCAGGAACGTGTCTCAGATGTCAGTGCGGCGCGATCTGGTCTCCATGGGGTATCATAACAGAAGACCGACACGTGTGCCGCTACTGATCGCTGCTCATCGGCGGCGGTGACTCACATGGGTTCGGAAACACGTGGATTGGGCCTTAGAGGACTGGTAACGTTTAGCGTGGTCAGATGCGTCACGTTTCCAATAGGTACGCACGGATGGTAGAGGCCGGGTGTTTCACAGACCCCATGAGGACATAGACTCACGTTGTCAACAAGGCATTGTGCAAGCTGGTAGTGGCTACGTCATTGTGTGAGCTAACCTCGTAGTTTGGGTCCAAATCAACGTGGTAGGACTAATGAATATGAGAAGGTGGAAAAGCACATGCCATTCATGAATTGGGCACATTTTGCGCAAATAATTGTTCTGAAATGAGTTCAATAAAATACGAAAAACAAGCGAGAGAAGACAACAGGGGACTGCCTAAAAGACTGACCGGGAATAACTATAAAACGAACTAACCGAAACTGATCAAACTCAACACATACAATGACCATCACCAACTCCATCGACAACATGAAAATCAAAGTGGTCGAACGAAACCTAAGGGTACTTTATCTGAGCACCTAATTTGCTGACCAGCACCTGACCTGGAATAGCTCAAAAATGAATCAAAACAGACCAAACTTCATTCATAAAATGGCCATCACGAACTTAAAATGGCCATTGATCATATAAAAATGAAAATAGTGGAACAAAATCAAAGTGTACCTGATCTATCTATCCTTTTACTGACTAGATTTAAACCAACTCTCACAGTAACCGTTCCCTATATCACCTCCAAAATGAACACAAAGAAATCCCACTAGCAGCTGTATCGAACATACTCAGGGTTACCAAGGTCCTCATTTCTTCATCTTGTCCTACTGTACTCCCTCCTCTTGTAAATATCTTGAAATCTCCATTCTTTAGTGATCAGCTTAAAATTTTTCGAATTGGATAGATTCGTACTCCAGTGATCCAAATTCGTAATTTTAATAAGATATTTGTTGCCGAAATATCAAGCCAATGGCTTATCATTTTGGTAACCATTTTTCGTTTTCATTAAATTTTATTACTTGATAGAAAGATATAATAAAAATGTTTTTAAAAATCTGTAACTTACCCTGTAAAAACTGAAATTTGAAAGTAAGAAATTCTCCAGTTCGTTAGTGTTCTTTATCGGATTTTAAATGAAAGATAGCCATAGTTGTCTACTAAGCTTAATTGTCCTCCATTGCAAGAAAAAATTCGCAGTTGTCCTTCTTTTTTAACTTTACTATATACACTTGTAAAAATGATCTGGTAACACTGCCATACTTGAATATACATTTCTTATCCATCTATAAGACGTTTAGAATAGGGACCTTAAAATGAAGTAAGGACCTTAAGTTGCCAGGCAAAACAGAACAAAATTAGATCTGATGTAACAAAACGATGCTGGGAAAAGTGCGAAACCACTCACATTTCCAACGCCTAAACGATGAAGCCCAGTCTTTCTTGAAGAGAATTTTGTAACGCATATTGTTCTAAAACAATTTTCAAGAAAGATATTTACAAAAATCTAACTCTGGACGCCATTTTGCCAAGATGGCGGCCAAATCCATAGTGGTAGAGGGATGCCAAACTAACATGTTGTTCAAGATGCTTTTATAAGGAAAAGAAAATTGTTCCATCCTTCCACCATTCTTTTCCTTATTCTTGACTGACATGACAGGGCTACATTGCTTGTTACATGTAAAGGGATGTTGCAACTATAAATTCCGCCATATCCCGATAGAGAGATGACGTTTGCAACTTTACACAAAAACTCTATGAGCACAAAAATCATCAAAAGATGAATTTTAGCTTCACATCAAGTCAAATTAAAAATTCACATCACGTCAAGGGAGGGCACACCTTGCAATATTCTAACTTACTGTTTTGGGGGGATAAGATACCAATTTAGTGTGGTGCTTCCTTTAATTCCTACTATGGAAATTGGTGTGGTGTGACCTTTTTGGCGTTTTCTTTTTGTACATATTTGACTTTTAAATATAAATTGACGTGGCTCGATAGATAAAAAAGCACATTCGTCTCAGGAGAGTAAATGCCCCGGAAGTAATGAGAAAGACAACTGACCACTAACCCACCTGCGCTTTCTTGGCATTGAATTTCAGTGTAGCATGTAAATAATGTTGAAACTGCAAAAACAAGCAAAAGAGATCATTTATTCACAACTAGTAAAAAAAAGTTGTGTTGTTTAAAAAAAAAGGAAGTTTACGTAAGCGGGAATCGAAGCTTAGGCCTCTCGGTCCACGCTCTACCACCTAAGGCAACGAGACAGCTGTAAGCGATCCCTTTCGGAGGTGTATGAGTAGCACACCTTTGTTAGTCACTGTTCAACACGTGACGCTGCTTTAGGGGGAATTTACTATCCCGAGAATCTCCTAAAAAGGTAGTATCTTATAAACTTCGTTTTTCCTCTGTATTGTACATTGCGTTTACATTTTATCATAGAATCTACGAATTATTTTAATCCTGGATTTTTCTTCGTGTTTTGGTATTGTAGAACGTTATTCCATCAATCATCTTTTATTCTATAGTATATTTACACAGTATGTAGTGGTGACAGTCAAAACACATTAACAAGACTGTCATGCACCCTGATATATTATTATTCAAACGGGTCAGCTTTGCTTAGATATTTTTACTGCCGTTTCTCACACATTCTAAAAAAAAGAACGGAAGAAAAAATATTCTCAAAAAATTACCTTTTTATGGTTAGAGCAATAAAATACAATACACGTTTGCCTTTTTTTTTTTTGAGGTCAATATCTCTTTTTTTTCGCAAAAAAGAAAAGGGTTTACTTTGCTGCACGATGCCTTTACAATGAAAAATGTATTTCTAGTTATATTGTCAATGTAATTCACACCCTTCTTTTCATTTTTGGCAACAATTTTATAGACTTCATCTCAGGGCCACAGGTCGTTTTGTACTCTAACAACATACAAACTGATACTCTCTTCACGCACACACATGTAAAGATAAAGATATATATATATATGGATACACAGAGCACCGAGAGATCTGTATAAGCCTTAGATACAGGGAAAACTTTACGATATAGTTCAGTAATGTGTATGTTTCCATTCCAATACAGAAAATAAAAAAAAT
>JAGDQP010034949.1:0-19834 GCA_022664845.1 Lepisma saccharinum | reverse complement strand
CGCACGTCATCCTAGGAAAGGGATGGGGGAAGGTATCGGGTGTCTGTTATTCGGAACGGATTTATGTGATTGGAATGATCCAGTCCATCTGCCAGCCACATGTGCATTCGGGATATCTGCAGTTACAATATGTGCTGAATGCGGTTGCCATCCTACGCAATAAATAACACAAGGCATTTCAACTTGTGACTGTTCAACTTCAACTTCAACTGATTTGTTGAGCGCACCGTTTTCTCTTTTCTAGCCATCCGTGTGAACCATTTCTGGGGAGGTTTGACGATGCGATTTGATACCTAACTATATATTAAGCGGTTTAGGAGATATAGCAAGTGTGATTAGTTTGCAACACTGCGTATCTTGCAGCCCTTGGTTTCAAACTATAATACAAGACAAGAGTACGTATTCATGAAGCACACTTCGTTGTGTACATTCATCCACTTCCGTTGGTATCGCTTCCGTAACATGTGCAGTGTTCCCAACTACATGTGAAAGTACAAATCCCTGTATCTACTAAAAGGCTTCAGATCTCGAATTCACGTACACGGCGTTATCATAATCATGTCTACATCACTTTACCTACATGCTTACATTTGATACTTATCTGACAACTTTCTCGAGATATAGTGCATTACACAATTGAACATTGTCAATCTCTGCTGCTTTTGGTTGTCGTTGTTCGCTGTTCATGATCATTCTATCCCTATACAGTGGCATTACGATCTCTACATGGGTGGTTTCCCTTACATATTAATTACGTTAAAACTGTATGAGAAGCTCCTGAATTTGGGACTATTTTGCATATCTTTGATGCTATAGCGACCAGAGTTTGCAACACTGGCAGGTGAGAGTGGGCGTGTTTGTTTTTCCTTTCCATGCTGATTTAATATTCGTCATCAACTGACGTAGTTGCATTTGAAAAACATATAACTTTGTACTGGGTTGGCAACACTGTTTGCCCTATTACAGTGATTTTAATCTCCATATATCAGCACATGTACTGACTAAATATATGTGCAAACTGTATTTGACCTGGGTGACCCGTTTCGAACATATTACTCCATCTTAGGTGACCTCCTTATGCCTGTCCTCGTCAATTTTCGTTTGATGTTTTAGGACCCTTATACTTTGTATTAGCCGCTACGATTTTGCATGCGCTGTTTTCTCCTTACTATTGTTCCATGTGCAAATTTTCAGGGGTGGTTTCGATATGAGGGGTGGGAATGTTCCCTTGTTAGTGTGAATGGCTTTCTACAAGTGGGATGCGTGAGTGAATTGTATAGATTGATTTGTTGATCAAACTTAAAGTTGCTCGTCAGCGAAATATGGTATGAGCTAGCAAAATGATAGTTGAGTTCTTCAGGAAGCTCCAAACATGAGTTTTTACGGCCTACTCCAAGTTCACGCAGTGTCTTCCACGTTTCTCTGGTATTTTTAGCGCAATTTACACGATACGTAAAGTAAGCAGTCTTAGTACAATGACTTGGGGTGCTAACTTGATGTAGTACAACAAATTTTGACCGGGGATTTCCCGGTATCGGTGAAGGTAGAATCGAAGATTTTTGTTGGTTCAATGAGTACAATGGAAGTACTTGAAGGTACAATTATTTTTATCACTAGTAGAATCATTTGGGGTTCTGTGTCAAGTTAGCACCCCAAAGTCTGACCGGGAATTTTCCTGTATCGGCGAGGATACAATGGAAGATTCTTGTTGGTTCAATTAGTACAATGGGAGTACTTGAAGCTACAATTATTTTTATCAATAGTACAATCACTTGGGGTGCTAACTTGACGTAGCATTCCAAATTTTCACCAGGAATTTCTCGGTATCGATGAGGGTACAATCGAAGATTTTTGTTGGCTCAGCGGAAGTATTTGAAGGCACAATTATCTTTATCATTAATACAATCATTTGGGATTCTGTGTCAAGTGAGCGCCCCAAACTTTCACCAGGAATTTCCCGGTATCGGTGATCGTACAATCGAAGAATTTTGTTGGTTCGAAGAGTACAATGGAAGTACTTGAAGGTGCAATTATTTTTATCAATAGTGCAATCACTTTGGTACTGTTTCGATTTAGCACCCCAAATTTCGCCTAGAATTTCCCGGTTTCGGTGAGGGTACAATCGAAGGTTTTGTTGGTTCAGTGAGTACAATGGAGGTACTTGAAGGTACAATTATTTTTATCAATAGTGCAGTCACTTTGGTACTGTGTCGATTTAGCACCCTAAATTTGGGCGAGAATTTCCCGGTATCGGTGAGGGTACAATCGAAGATTTTGTTGGTTCAATGAGTACAATGGAAGTACTTGAAGCTACAATTATTTTTATCATTAATACAATCACTTGGGGTGCTAACGTGACGTAGTACCCCAAATTTTGACCCAAAATTTCCCGGTATCGGTTCGGGTACAATCGAAGATTTTTGCTGGTTCAATGAGTACAATGAAAGTACGTGAAAGTACAATTATTTTTCTCAATATTACAATCACTTGGAATGCTAAATTGACGCAGTACCCCGAACTTTGACCGGGAATTTTCCTGTTTCGGTGAATGTATAATCTAAAATTGTTGTTGGTTCAATGAGTACAATGGAAGTACTTGAAGGTACAATTATTTTTAACAATAGTACAATCACTTGGGGTGCTGCGTCAAGTTAGCACCCCAAAATTGGCCGGGGATTTCCCGGTATCGGTTAGGGTACAATCGAAGATTTTTGTTGGTTCAATGAGTACAATGAAAGTACTTGAAGGTACAATTATTTTTATCAATTATACAATCACTTGGAATGCTAACTTGGCGTAGCACTCCAAAATTTGCCTTGGAATTTCCCGGTATCGGTGATGGTACAATCGAAGATTTTTGTTGGTTCAATCAGTACAATGGAAGTACTTGAGAGTACAATTATTTTTATCAATAGTACAATCCCTTGGGGGACTGCGTCAAGTTAGCACCCCAAATTTTGGCCAGAAATTTCCCGGTATTGGTGAGGGTACAATCGAAGAATTTTGTTGGTTGAATGAGTACGATGAAAGTTCTTGAAAGTACAATTATTTTTATCAATCGTACAATCACTTGGGGTGCCAACTTGACATAAGCTAATGAAATTGCGAGTTCCATAAGAAATGTAGTAGTAAGTAAGTAAAATGCTCTGCCCAGCACGTTCCACAAAGCTAAATAAAATACCGCTATATTGCTCCTAAATAACAGTTAAAAAGGTGAGGTACTTCTATTATGGAGACCAGGTTTAAGGAAAGCATAAATGAACAAAATAACTTATGTTAAAACAAATCGAAGGGTAGAGGGCACGCTCTTTCTGAAATCACTACTCCAACTGACGAAAGTTCCTCTGTTGTACATCCAGTAAATAATTCAACTCCCATCTGGTTGATAGCATCATCAGTCTGAACTAGAGGGAACTCTTCGACCAACTTTCCCGTTTTGTGAAGCTGTCTCTTATATATCATTCCAAAAAGGCATGGGAAAAGTGTTGCACAATCATCCAACTTCTTTTCATTGATTGGAGCTTGTCTCATGGTTAATTTTTTAAGATTCGCAGCGGTACAGCTGGAAATTTTAGCATCCATAAAGAATGTGAAATAGACCAAACTATTCACTAAGTCTTTACTAAAAATTTTAAAATGCTATATTTGAATTAAAGGTCTCTACATCTTACTATTTTTAATTGAACATTTATAGTTCCGGATGAGCAGAACGTGCACAAAATTTCTTCATTTCTGTGGGTTTTCCTTTACAGATGTTATGGTATTAATACATATGAGTGTCCACGTACAGGGAAATAGGATAGTCTTAAATCTGCTAATGTCAATGAGGTTCAATATAAATATGTAGTTACTGTATAATTCTTATTTTGAGCTGTGCAGCAAACACTGAAGAAAATGTAATTGTCCATTATAGTAGGTCTTTCTGCGTTAAAACGATGTAACAGAAAAGAGCATACTTCATCTACTGCATTGTTACTTTACGCTTTATCGCAAGACGACACGATTGCAGTTAACCTCCAAGGCGACCTAGATAATAATACCTAACGGCTCAAAAATGACGTCACCTACAGAAGGCTATGCAGAGTTCTATAGGATAAGTTTTAGCTATTTGTTCACGCATTTCCTATGAACATTTGAGGCTAAATAGGCTACATGCACAACAAGATACTTAGAAATAAAACCTCCATATGTTAAATGCTTCTCTTATAAATATCACCCAATTGTCATAAATTTATGTAATTATATCAGTTTAATAAATTTCTGAACGTTTAAAGATGATGCAGCAGTAGCATCGAATAAAAGTTTCCTATTGATAGAAGGTTTCATATTGCTTATAAAAATGCTTCCAATCATATTATGAAAACAATTTTCAACAGTAAAAATGCCTGTAAAAGTTTTAATAATTAATTCGAGTGTTATTTAAAATAAACTCACAACTTATACGTTATCCTACAGGCAAAAAAATAGTAATTAAGATATAAATGACTACGAAGTTATAGAAGATGTGACAAAATACTTCAGCTAAATAGAATGGACTGACTGTCACTTACCATATTTTAGGTTTGGTTCATATAATAGTTCACGTAGGAACGTAAAATAATTGTTTCAAGTATGTTTAACTTGCCTTCATATTAGGTATAGCGGAAAGTGGTTTAGTAAAGTCATTATGCCATTCGAGAAAATAGTTTGTTCTGATAAAACGTGCAACATATAAAATAACAATAAAATTAAAATCGAAAATATTTGCTAAACAAAAGACAGTAATCAAAGCTCAATTCTTTACAAAAACAGTAAATTATCTACTTTTAGTTATTTGCACATTTTTAAACTTTTGGTTAAGGCTACATTAATTACCCATACGATAATTTGAGGAACTTTCAGCCGTCTTCAGGTTAACTTATAATTAGGCTAGGTTACATTATATTCAGCCGTATTCAGAAACGATTTCTTCAAGTACTAACGAGTAATTAACAACCTTTTAACATTGGTAGTAGCTCGTTAGTACAGCGCTAGTCACTCCAAAAAATGTTTCTGAATACGGCTGATTATGTCAAGTTATTGCAGTATGTGCCCCAATTAGAGAGAATCATGAAACTTCTTTTTTTTCCTTCTTTCTTTTTGGGTTTAAAAGTATTTTATAATTCCGACTCCCTTCTGCAAGTAACGGTGATACGATTCTGTTACAGCATTTGCCACAGAATCGATTCACCATTACGTAGAGAAATGAGTCGTAACTGTGAAATGTCTACCTAAAAGGAAACAAGGTAGGCGTGCATTTAAATTCTCATCATCCATCGAACTTAAGCGAACATCAAATTTTATGTTCCTAGATTTTATAAACTCACCTAATGTAACCTAACCCAACATTCAAGCGAAAATAAAAATGGCTGAAAGTAACCAATTGATATAGATTGAGTTAAACTTATAATTACGCTAAATTAAATAGTCTTCACGTAATAACATGGATTGACCAATCCAGGGCAGCATCTGAAGATTAGTCTACAAGTATAAATAGGATAGTCTATGTTATTAATAATTGGTAGTCAATGTATAAACACGATAATGAACACACTAGTCTTATATTAAAAACTTTATGGAATTTAATAAACAAATACAGATTATCGAGTATATAGTTTATAGTCTGTCAGCTGAGTTGAAAGAACGTCTCTTTCATCCCTAAAAGACGGAAGTGGTCTCATTTTATTCGAATGTTTCCATGGAATTCGAAAAAAGCAACCCGGAAATCGAATTTGGTAGCTTTCATATGTTTTTTTAGAAACCTACTTACTTTCGCACTTTTTATAACGTATCATGCCCCTAATTTAAAATCATCGTACTAAGGCTGTAATTAAAGCAGAAGCATAAATTGTACCTCTCTCGAACCACAATACAGTAGGCTTTCATATGGTGAGAGGAATGTAGTAGTACCACATGACAGAGAGAAATAATGGAGGGATATTTTTAAAATTTCCCATGAAAATTAACCACTTCTTGGACAATTTTTCGTTATTATATGAAAACACTGACTCCAAAGCTGACGAGTATTTTTTTCTGTATGCACTACTCTATATGCAACACATATTGAAAGTTTGATGTAAATCAATGTAATAATAAGTGAGGGGAAAATATTTTGTTTGGGTATATTAACGTAGTTTAGGAAGATATCGACATGTGGGAGATTTCGACCCATTTAATTTTTAGCAACACTGCATTTACGTTACGTCACTTGTTGATGCTGGGTCATGGGAAGAAAGTCTGCAGCTGGGAGACACAGGGTAGGAAACATTGGCACCCATATATGTTTGTATTTGTACGATCACATGAGTTAAAAGTGAGTACATTGGGAAAAAAATATAAAATTAGCTGTTAATATAATACCAGTAGTGTTGAATCTTAAAGCTTAAGAAGATAGCGAATGATTGAAGAATTCCGTCACAGCTTTGACGTAACTTCACATTGTATGATGAAGATGATATCACATGTGAGTGGAATGTGCTGCCCTCTGTTGTGGAAACATAGGGCACGTGCGGCACAGAATCAATAGATCTATCATAACGAGCCGCTCTCGGTTGTAATATTCTTAATTTTACAAATTCGGGTGCATTACTACCACCAATGACTCATTAGACTGATCCATCGATGCTGTGCCGTACTTGGTCATAGAAAATGTTCCGTTATGGATGTCGAACTCTCCCGTAAGATCACAGAGTTCGTTAAGTTGATATGAATGTCGTTTTAAACGAATAGCATGGCAACGGTTTTAAATTTGTTCAAGCTTTTCTCAGCTTTGTTATAAGACATATTATTGTTTATATTGAGAACATTATCTCGCAGTGGCACATCGCACAGAGTCAACTCCATACTGATAATGAAACCAGAAGAAGAAGAAAGTGTTACGAAGAGTGTCCAAGAGGAAATACAAGAAAAGACCGAAACGGAAGAGCCTCTCAGAACGAAAATTCGTCATCTTAGAAGGAGTTAACTAGAATCCTTCTACCCTAGTTCAAAGGAAGGTCTTGGAATTCTAAATTTAAGTGAAAACAAATTCTCAAATTGTATCTCTTTGTCTGAACATATAAGAAAAAGTCATATATTTTGGGTATTTTCTAGATACGTATCTAGTAGACGGGAGGTGTCTGTTTCACGCTCGACTGGCTTCAAAATTCTAACACACAATAAGAATGTGATAATTAAAAGAAAAATAGGATACATTGTACCATCCTGCAACTGATTTTTTAACTGCATATGAGATTCTGATGAGAGCAGCAGATATAAAACAACGACTGAATATTTCAACAATTGTTGTACTATGTGATCAAGTCCTGTTCGCCAAAGCAGCTCAAGTTCTTTGGGAGAAGGGGGATGAATTTTATTTTGTTGTGCTCATGCTTGGTCAGTTCCATCTTATCATGTCTTGGCTGTGATTGGAAAACGCTTTGGAGATGCTGGTATCAAATACGTTGCTACGCTAAGTGGTGTGGTTGCACAAGAATCGATCAACAGCGTTTTATGTGGAAAATGCTATAATAGAGCTGTACGCATTTATAAACTTCTTTACGAAGCTCTATTGAGATTGGTTTTTCAGAAATTTAAGGCCAAAAATAACATAAAGAGTCAGATGCAAACGATTCAGAATCAGATCGACTAGCTTCTTCAATATATTAATGAGGAAACACTGTCTTGTATTCTAGATAGTGAATAGTGTTACAAGAAATTTAGTACATTTCTTCAGGAAACAAAAGGTATTTCCGAAGATTTGTTCAACTTTTGGCTTTCATTTTTAGATATTATAGAGCTGCTTCTATGTTTGATATATTATATTAGAAAAGGAGATTGGCCTTTGTATGTGTCTGCTTTTGAAGAATTTATCCCCTGGATTTTCGCTTATGATAGACAAAATTATGCTTTATAACCACCACACATACGTGTAGGCTGAGACCCTATGCGCGAAGGTACTAAATAAAAAAATTGTATACAAGTTGCCCTACGGGCTATATGGGTGTAAGCATCGCGAAGTAAAAAAACGTGACATCAAAACATTCTAAATAAAACGAATAAGGCTCCTCTTGACTATACTTTATTACAATATTTGGAGTATACGGTTCCGGTGTAGGATTGTCCCAAATAGCAAAATACGAACCCACAAAAACAATATATAATTTAATCATAAATATAATAGTCTTTTCAACATTAAATCGAAAGGAGATCAACAACAAAAATATTTTAACTTATAACTTGATTAACAATAAATTTCAAGTCATTTCTTCATCAACTCAATAATGTAGCATTTGCGTAATACAAATCGATATGTTTCAGTTTCAATAAATTTTTACAAATCAATACTAATTAAAGTACAAACCAGAACGACGAAAGATAATTATGAATATAATTTCTAAACTAAAGGAATCCCAAACAAAACCAATTTACTTCTCCAACCCAGACTTAGACAACAAAATCAAATTTTAGGGCCTGAGGGATAAAAAAACACAAAATTTAAGGCCTAACTTTTCAAATTTAAATTTTTAAATAAAGAACTTTAATCGTTTTTAAACTACATCATTTGACTTACTTACGACGAAAATTTCAGTTCTTTAACTCTATTATTAATAAAGTTACAATCCAAATTAACCTCACAAAAGGCACTCCGATTTCTAACCAAACAGAAATAATTATTATTATTTAACTGAACTGAAATAATCTCAAATCTAGTTTTCGGTAAACTACTAAGTTCATTTAATCAAGTTTTAAAAGTCCCAGTAAGGTTCCGAAATAAAAATCAAACCCACAACAATTATTAAGAATCCTGAACTGTAGAACATCATGCCAAAATTCAAGAAAATCGAAAATTTCACTACACTCTCCCAACAAGACGCTCAGAACGTCCAAACTATAAAACTGTTTCTAGAGCAGCTTCACTCAACAAGACTCTCCAATAGGGTATGTCATGTATATGTATGTTTTATTTTTGATTTGGTGTGTCAGTTTTCCTATGTATTGTGCAATTGTAAGTAGATTGGTTAAAAAAAATTATATGGGAAAGTCTTTTTGGCTAGCTGAAAACTCATTTCTTTTTTTTCTAAATAATCAAAATTGACTATTTTCGTTGCAGCTACTGGTACAGGTTGTACGTGCATAGCATAAAATTTTGTAAAATAGTCTATATCCATTGCATACACGTATAAAAGTTTTGCAAATGTTTTAAATTTTATTTCAGATTATTTAGATGCGGAGTAAGGAGTTAAATGTAACTTATAACCCGTTATTTAGTAAAATAGGTTTATTAATTAATGCAATGTGTTCTTTTCTTTCAGATAAGCAAGAGTGCTAGCAAACTTCTGCTTCTTTTGTCTCTATAATTATTAAGGGGCACAATGGCATCTTCTATAGCTAGAAAAACAAGACATTTTTTTAACACTCAGCTGAGCGAATATCTTGGAGGTCCAAAGAAGTTCCTGGCAACATAGTTCAAAACTCTACATGACTGCTTGCAGCGGTGCCTCGATCTGCAGCAAGACCAAATCATAATACATGACAAGAACACACGCAATATTTCAATGCAAGAAATCTTTTCCCAGGTTGCTCTTGAGATTGCAGAACGATGGTCTAATTCGAATGACGAGTTCAAGCAGTCTATAGTATGTGGTTCGATAACTATTGAACAAAGGCTTAGTCGGGGTTGGTCCACATTCTCTGAGATCGCTCCACGCAAAGCAAGGAAAGCTACAAAGAACACTGGGAGCCTAAACTTGATAAACTTTTCGACATAGCTGTCTGCAAATGTAAAATTGTAATTTGTGCTGAGAAGATGCACCTTGTAAGGGAATGTGTGAAGCAGAAGCCCACTGCCTGTGCAATTGTCCCTTAATATTTAGACTTACTTAAACAGAGCTTCTTTGTATAAAAGTCCAACTGGAAAAAGAAGGTAGTGTTTCCTGAATGCAAGAGTTCCAAATGGATGCTAAAGAGACAGACAAGCTGATAAGGAAAAACTTACGTAAGTCAATAGAGAAAACGCGGCTCGAGCGACAACGACAGGAAGATTTAAAGGCAAAGCATCAGGCAGCTACAACCATTGAGCCGTCCACTGTTCTCTCTGATTGTGATGATGTGGAAACTGATTATTCCACAGAGAAAATAGTGAGTGATAGTGAACATGACTCTGCCTCAGAAAAAACTGAAAGCTATGTGATACGAAACTATCTTGATATTAGTAATGCTACGATTGCATCAGTCAGGTATGGTGTGTCATCTACTGCCACTGCAGCTATCACCAACGGTTTTATTGCCGATCTTATGAAGACGGAGCGTCTGGGTAAAGATAAGAAACACCTCATTTGTGACAGCAAGAAGGTATTTCGTGCCAAAGACAGTATTATGAAGTATTCCCGAGTAGAGGAGGACTTCAGTGTAGCAAAAAATAACATCACTGGCATGTTTGTTGATAGCAGAAAGGATGACACTCTAATTCTTATGTTTGATGAGACCACAGTACTTACAGGAAACCTACCATCAAAAAAAGTCATATTACTGTGACAGGAGAGCCAGCAGGTCGCTATCTTACGCACTATACACCGGATCCCAAGACAAGAACAGTGCCACCGGTCACACAGTGTGCAATTGGATTATTCGATTGGGTGAACGACAGAAATATAGATCTTAGCCTCGAACTAATTGGTAGTGATACCACTAATGATATGTCTGGCTGGAAAGGTGGCATGCTGCATTATGTTGAAGAACTCCTCAATCGAAGATTTTTTTAGGTCTTTCTGCTGTCTTCACATAAACGAGCTGCCATTCCGTCACATTGTGGAAAAACTTGATGGACCAACCTCTTCAGCTAAAGGAGGGTGTGGTGCTGTTGGTAAACTCTTTTCCAAAGTTGAGACTCTGGACAGAAAGACTGTTGAGTCAATTCCACTCCTGGAACCTCTTGCTGATATAAGCGATGATATTGCTAGGCAAATGAGCACTGATAGTTGCAGTTGAAATATCTTCATGCAGTTGTGAAAGGTAAGCTCGATCCTGAAATAGCAGCTCATAAATGTTGTCGGTTGTCCCACAGTAGTTGGCTCACCTGCGGCATGAGGTGTTTGCTGTTCTATATGAGCAAACACAATCTAGGATCCGAAGATACTGAGGTCTTGAAGCTGATTGCAACCTGGGTAACACAAGTTTACCTTCCCAGAGCCCAATCTAAAAAACGAATTCCGGTGGGCTCATCCCGATAATGTACTTGTTGCGCTTCTCTGTTCTGATGATAAAACAGAGAGTCTTTGCAATTGACATAATAACGGCAGTTAGGGCTGGAAGTGAACAAGGTAACACTGCAGCGCGGCCTTTTAAAGTTCCAGAAATAATAAACCTGAATGCTCGAAACCTAAAAGAAATCATTAATTGGGAGGCAGAAACCATCACTGAACCTGTTTTCACAGTAAACATGACTTTATCCCAAATCGATGCATTGAAGAATACTCCCCTGGAGCTTCCACCATATTCACTCCACATTCAAAGTTGTGAGAGAGCGGTCAAAGTGACTACTGAGGCAGCTGAATCCGTGTGTGGTTGGGCCAAGAGGGATGGTTTTATACGTACACATTAACGTAATCGAGAAGAGATGCCTACTTTGAAATTTAAAAAAAACTTTTTCAAAGTTTATCAAGCTTGAAATATAACTGTATCAGTGTTGCTTGTGCACGATGCAGGTGCACTTGCTAATTGTTGCTTGTGTGTACTGAAACATGATGAAAGAACATGTCTCTTAACTGTCTATTACAGACAAGCGTAAATTATATAAGGAAGGAAGGTGAGTGATTTTATTGAGGTGTCTTGAAGAAGTATATTTATGTGTTCAATGTTTTGTTCATCCATCCGTGGTAAATCAAACTGAAAAGTACTATATGTTATCTGATATCCTATTTTCAAGTTAGTATTTATTCTTTGTACACATTTGTATGACATGTTATATTCAAATTATGGTAATTTAATGAGTATTTTACTAAGAGCTGGGGCTGAAGAAGGCTGTACTATATTTCAATATTGCATTTTAATTACTACATAAACGTTATGAAATGAAAGAACACGTCTCTTAACTATAAATTACTGACAAGCGTAATATGTTTAATATGTTCATTATTGCATAATTTTAATTGTCATTTCCCGCTAGGTAAACATCAATATTTTACAAGAATGATACCAGAAATGAATTTCCCACATTCAAATACATTGGATTCCAAACGTGCCCGTTCAATGTGTTAAAAATTACGATTTTCACTATTACATGACATGGCCTACTCTCCAATCCTAGTTCAAACAAATCAAAAAGAAATTATATCCTAATCTCGGAAAACTTGGTATAGTTCGGCAACACGCTTCATCAGATACAAAGACGAAGAATACAGCACACACACACACTTTCAATACCTTTTCTCAATCAAACCTAACTTAACAAACATTTTAAATCAGTAACTGAGTTAATTCACATTCTAGTAAGAATCTAACCTAACCTTTCCAAGACTTCAATAATTCAAGCGCCAAAAAAACGAAATCTAGCAACAATCCTAGCACAAATTTATTTTTAAAAAATAGACAAACAAATTCAAAACAATAGGTCTCTATTCTAATTCATGTACCATATAATGACCACCAGTAACCTCATATTTACGCTCGACAAAACTCACTCACCCGCAGGATACACCAGACATTCCTCAAGAAACTTCAACTATCCAAAATAATCGTGAATCGAGAGAATTGTGGAATTACCTCAACATGGTTAAACGAACTAGAAATTTCAATAAGATTCTTTCAAGGAAAATTGATTTACTTACTATACTTGATACTATCCCGGCATTACATCTTCTACTTTTATAAATTGATTACGCGTTTTATACCAACAATTTTTCTTCGAAATGTCCCTTAACTGGGTCAAGTAAAAGCAAACGCCTTTTGACAGCTTTTCTTAGCTTCCGTTTTTATTGGTCTATCGAAAGACCAATTTAAATCTTAACCTCACGAGTATTTTCACTACGCGATCAACATCATAATTCTTGCTTAGCACTTTTAACATCCATAACTGTATTTTGCACACGAGCAAACTGATTTAATTTAATCCGAATAATACTAAAGCTGATCAAAACAATTATTTAAATACTTTCAAATTATCCGACAACACTTGAAAATAAAAAATTAAAGTAACTTTATGATTACTATTATTTATTCACTTACCTCAATTAAAGTAGTGATTAACATCGCTCCAAATTTATTTTAGTATAGTTTCCTAGTTATTTAAATCCATTTGCAGAGATTATTTAGATCTATTCAAATTTTAACTTTCCAAGTTTAGAACATTTTAACTGCACACTGTTGTTAACACGCCACGTGCTACCTCCCAGATTTATCGATACTTTTATCTCCAAATTTACTTCATAAAAGCATGTACCAATTCCTTCCAATTTGATATTCAATATCCATCGTAGTTCCATTATTACACATTAATATAAAACTACTATCACAATTTGAACTTCACATGCTTTGGAACAAACATTGAGGTATCCAATGTTACCATATTTGTCCCTCCATTACCATAGATAACAGAGAAATAACAGCAGACGAAAATCGGTAAGCGGTATAAGTCCATATTAATATTTAGTTATGCAGTAACTAACCCACCTTCTCAGACTTGGCATTAATTTGTGTATAATTACAAGAAAGCTTATTTTTTAAAAGAAGACACAAGTTAATGATGAATATGTCTGAGCATTTAGAAAATTTTTATGAAATACAAAAACAAAACGAAAAAACATGGTCCCCACTTGGGATAAACGGGGTTTTCCACATAGAAAGGCGCCACGGTATTGACTGGATTATGTTAGTTGCTTACAAATAGCAATGTTGAAGTGCTATTTAAGATGTCACGCACTAGGTAACAACGCTACTAAATGTCACTAGTGACAGTTCTAACGCAGTTGTACCGTAAAAGGAAAACTAGCATGGGGGAGTTTCCAAAGAGTATCCGTTAGTTACCTTGAAATTAAGCACAGAAAGCACTAGTTTTGCCATTGTAAGGTCTTACCAACTCGTCACTGTGGTAAACGGATTAGCATTAACTGTCCATGCTACAATCACTTTCGTTCCTAGAGTTCACGTAAACGAGTTGCAAGCAAATAAAAGTAAACATCAAATTTTGCTATCAATATTTGTGAATAGGAGTTTCTAAAGTAAAAGTGCAGCTACAAAATATAGTGAAGCGTGGAGCTTATATTACTACTAAGCTCATTCGCATTTCAAATTGACTCAATTATTCTCCTCCAGCGTTGGCTTCTCAGCTCCATAATTGGTAGGATAATCGTGTTCGTCATTCACTAATTATATTTTCATTATCCATTAAAAAGTTTCTTCTTATAGAATTTTATTGCTACTGGGTTATGGTAGAAATTAACTGTCTCCTGCTCCTTTATTCGAAATTCCGGGTACGGATACATTAACTCCTGGCAAGGATCTCAGTTTTAATCTATTTTTGACTAAATTTTAAATCATCTAAAATATAAAACATTTCTTTTGTGCATAATATATTTTGTGTGATGAAACTCATATTTCCGATTTATTTCAACCACATTTTGCTGAAGTGGAAAATCTGTGTCGGCTTCATACGTTGATTTACACCGGTAGAAGACACTTTTAAACACTTTTCCCATTGTAGGTATAACTGTGGTTTGTAAAACTCCAGTTGAATTTGCTAGAAGTAGCGAAATTCCTTCAATTCTGCAGAACATATTCAGATGTTACTTGAATTTAGAACGGGCGGCTTCTCAACTTAGTTACTTATATCTTAAACAAAAGCAAGTTATGAGGCGATACTCGATACAGTGTTGCTAACAGTACTTATTTGATAAAACTAAACAGCAATCTAAAAGTAGTTTAAATTATATCTTAGTAATGATAGAATCAGGAGTGTTTGTTGCGAGAGCATGCACACAAGTTACCGAAATCCCTATCCACACAATAGAAATGTGAGAATCGTTGGCAGCAAAATAAATATTCAAAATAATTAGTCTTAGGTACGGAGTTGCTAAATTGGCAACTCTGTCTCGGGAGTGTACGCTCCCGCCCCCTAGCGTCTGTTCAGAACAGAAACCGACTTTCCATTATAAGCGCGCAGGGCCTGTCCATTACTTCTTCAGCTCTGAAGAAGTTTCCCGGTTCTTCTTTTAACTCCTCTGGAGCGCCAGTATCACTTCAATAGTAGCAAGAACAAAACTTCAAATCTAAGGAATCAACAAGAATTAACAATAGCTTGAGGAGCTGGCTTTCAAAAATCAAGAAAGTTTTGTAAACAGTGAAAATTAATTGAACTGGTTACAGCTCGGTACATGATATTGTACCTTGATAATTTTATATGTCTCTCACAAACACAATTATGTGTATGAGGCATTTTACCGAGGTGAATTCGTTGTGCAATTATCTGACGCACAACCATTCAGTTCCATTGAAGCTGACAAAGCAATTGAATATATTATAAACAAAGAATACAAGGCAAGCGGAGGATATATAGGGTTCAGTGTAAACTTTGCTGCAACTCAGAGATGGGTCCTAACCAGACTCTCAACTTACCGGACGTTACTCTAGAACATGACTGTGTACAAACTTTGCAATGCAAGCACCAAGATCTTAGAAAATCTCGCATAAACAGAGATGAAGGAAATATTCAAACTATTGTAAACATTTTTGAGACTTAACTTCAGAATCCATGGTTTGGAGGACATTTAAGAAGTATCCCAACATGTTTGTTAGCTACTGAAGAAAAAGAAAGATTTGTTGCAAGCTCATGAAAAAGGAACGAATGCTGCATCCAGATTCATCCATGAACGATGTGCTGAGAACGCAGCTAAAACCTTCTTCGAACCACTTACGAAACTGCGACTGAAGATTTTCTCATCTCTTAGTATAAAAGTGGCTCCTAGCAAGAAAACTAAAATAGCTGTTACGGCAAACGCGTTATTTTTTGTTGAGCATGTTATAACTACACAGGAAAGAAATCTGAACCCAAAAGTTGTTTTAGAATATCCATTAGGACCAGTTCCTGGGTCATTTTCCGATAAAATGGGAGCCCCAAGGAAATTTGTCAAGAGTCAACTGTGTCACATTTTCGTGGAATATATCCCTGTTGAACATGACTATTCAAATTTCTCTGCGTCTGTTGTTGATGGTATATATTTACTAAGAAAATTTAGAATCCCTAACGGAATGACCTTGATGAAATTGCAGCGACTGTATTTCTTAAACTACTCCAATATCCTGGAAACAGAACAGATAGTCTATCTGTTGTTTCCAGGATTTGATGTGTACAAGGAAAACTCCATCAAATGTTTTGAAAGAGCTAACAGGCAAGAAAATGTTGATGCTTATGTGTATGAAAACATCAAAAGGGGATTCAAGGTTAATTCGTGGCAAAATTTCCTCTCTTCGAACAAAGCACAATTGGTAATATTTCTAGTTGAACTGTGGAAGACACAAACATATCTCAGAAAGATAACAAACAAAGCAATCTTTATTGCCAGCCATGAAAAGTGCTGGAAATTATCTTCTCCAGCAGCAGTGGAGTGCCTTGAACTTGCATGTGATGATTTAGAAACTGATACAAGACTTGCTCTTCACGTTGTACATGTAGAGCATATGTCCTCAGTTGTAGTTTTTTGCAAATGATACTGATGTGTTACTGATTTTGCTTGCTTCCCAACTTCAACTGAATTGTGACAACTACATGCTCTTATGGAAACAAGGAAATGAACCTGTGTTGAAACTTCAGATTGTCATTAACGGACAGAAATTTGAATTATCTAACGGCTGTACGATAGAAGACTACCTGGAAGCTCTTCTTGGGCATAACAAATTTACTGGATGTGATAGTGTTTCCGCGTTTTATGGAAAAGGAAAGAGATTACCATTGAAAATTATGAAAGGTTCGCTCAACTATACACATATGTTCAAAGAGCTTGATCAAGAGTGGACTGTTAGTCCTAAACTTAAGGAAGATTTAGAGAAGTTCGTTTGCCATATGTATAGTGGAAAAGACACGAAGAACATTAACAAATTACGCTATGATCCTTTCTGTTCTCAAGGAGGCAAGATAGAACTTGAGTTGTTACCTCCCTGCAGCTCTACATCACAGCTGCACATAAAAAGAGCTAGGTACCAGGCAGCTATCTGGCGGAGATTCTGTTATGCTTTCAAATGGTTCTAACGCCATATGACCATGGATGGTATGATGAAATGGACATATTTGTATCCGTTGGCTTGAAACTCGGCCGTCTCCTAAAGAGGTGCTAGAAATCGTTCTTCGTACATGTGAAGAGTATAAACAGCAATAACGATGAAAATTATGGTTTATTCTAAGAGAGTAGAAAGTGATGCTAGAGGGGACAAAAATGAAAATAGACATGTAAAACCAATTGTGAAGTTTAAAATACATATATCGTATAAAATATGTATATTGCTCCACTTTATTTTCTCATAAATACAAAAAAATAGGTATTCAGTGAAAATAATTAATTACTTGTCACACACTTTAATTGTTCGAGTCACATGAGACCAGCAATTTCACAAGAAAATATTGTTAAATAAATCTTTCCTTTATGATAAAGCAATGAAACGAATTGTAGTTTTAATCAAGTTTCTCCAAAAGAGATCTCAAGCATGCGAAAACCGCTATACTGTAATTCTTTCTTTCTTTGTTTTTGGAAGAAATGATTAAAAGCAAACACAATGTCATACCATATGATGGGTGAAAACAAGGCTTTAATTACAATCTGAGTGCGGAGATTTTCAATTAGGAGCATGATACATTTCAAAAGAGTGCAAAAGTAAGTACATATGAAAGCAACCAAATTCGGTTTCCGGGTTGCTTGTTTCGAATTCCATGAGAACATACGAATAAAATGAGACCACTTCCGTCTTTTACGGATGAAAGAGACATTTTCGGTAAAAAAGGCTACCCTAGCTGATGTTCTATTACAGTTACGATTCACTGTTAGAAGTAGCGATGAATGGAATATGTGACAAGAAATTAGTATCTGGTTGATCCTACTACAGGTAAGCCATATTAGGCTCCAATTGTATATTACTATAAGTACGAAGGTAATAAATATTATGGATTTACATTAATGAATAAAAATATTGATGCTAAAAACTCAATAAAATTCCACTTTGGCTGAACTTTAGATACTTACCCAGATTTCGAAAAACAGTGAAGGCCAGGTTTGCAACAAATACAGGTGAACGAGTACATGATTCACACTTTCGACTCACTGCTCCATGTAGCGTCCTGCCTATATAAGGATTAACGACATTACTTCTTGTCACAGATTGCAGTCACTGCTAGTTGGAGAAGTGAATTGTAACTGTGAAACATGTACGCGTTAATCTGTATTTGTTCCCAGATTGCTCAAAACTGCGAAGCTTCGGTTTTGTTAGTTTGTCTAAAGTTAATTAATTAAATCGTCGTTTGTTGAGTTCATGATATAATTCGTTTTAAATCGAATAAAAAAGCATTCTTGTAATAGTATGGGTTCTTCAGTGGCGAAGATGTGAAGTCCATCCTTAACTTTACGTATATTGTCTAAACATACGTGGAAACTAGGTTCAACAAATCTTTATTTGCGTTAATATACTGGTTTGATATGCTTACACCTTAACATAATTGGTACAATCCAAATTGACAACGTTGTACGGGAATGGTTGAAAATCGGTTCTTTGTCTATACATCACTGAGTTCAGGTTATGTAAAATTAGGTAAATTTACGTTATAAATAGTAGCTAAACTTGTGCTAATTTAATAGATACTCCAACTGAACTGTTAGGTGCAAGCTTTACCCAAACCGCGTTCGTAGTGAGAAATGTATTTCTTAGTGGCTTGAATCAAAGTTGTACAAAGACTATCAATTAAATTCAAACGTATTTATGGAATTAAAACCATTACACCAACATCAAATACTAAATAATTCAATCGTCAGTAATTTTCTATGTTTATTTTAGTAATGATACACAAAATATATTAATCGTATTAGCTAGAATGTCACCAAGCAAAGGCCATATTTGTATTTATGTTTACTCTGGTGGAAGGGGAAATTATTATGTTTTTCTTTTTGTATTGAACTTTTCGAACGATGTAGAAAGTTAACATCCTCAGCAAAGATAATAAATTAATTTTCTGTTATTTTATTGAACTTGCGCTAAAAAATGGGACATAACATTTATTTACCATGTTTACGTATCTATCTCTAGTAAAAGTAGGAAAGAGTATTTCATAAATTCAGATATAGAAACACACATTTCATACTTCCCACCGTAAAGTTGATACTCTCTTTTGGCCTTCCGGAAGTGACGTTTCGAAGGCGAATTAGTTCCGCTTTAAATCCTTATATTTTTTCGGTAACCTGGTAGTTCAGGTATCGTAGATTTTTTGGTACTTCACCTTTCCCGTTTTCAGTGTTAGAGGAATGATCTCTATTCCCAATATCCCATAATGTCATGCACCGTACTTGCATCAGGTTTTCGCTGATAGAGGCATCTCTTCCGGTACATTCAGCATCCATAGATAACTCATTTTGCTGAATGCGAAAAACATTAAACTAACACAATAATTGTTTTCTTTCATTACAGTTGCTCTCGGTGGAATTGCCAGTTTGCTCCTTGGATTTAGTGCGATCAGTATGGCAGAAATTGCTCTCTTTTTGTTAAACATTATCTACATCTCCTTATCTGGAGTTACACGCCGCATTCTTTGCAGAAAACACAATTTGGTTCGAAGAAATTGAGAATGAATACAACGATTGGACATAAA
>JAGDQP010034948.1:1290-19835 GCA_022664845.1 Lepisma saccharinum | reverse complement strand
GTCTATTATGAGGTCTATGGTATTACTACTACCAGATTTATACATAGATGACAAGGCGCCTCGGTCCGAAACGTGATCCGAAAGACCTGATTGACCCGGTGACCCATTCTTGATCGGACTGATTCGGTGACCCATTCTTGACCCAAATGATCAAATACTCTTTGACCCGGCGGCGACCTTCTTGATCCAATAGACCCTATGACCCAGTTTTTACTAGATTTGACCTGTTCTTGTGGCTTGAGTCAATCAACTTCATCATTTGTGTGATTCGCAAATGTTTTGAGAATACCCTTTCCAAAGGAGGAGGTACTTGGATACACCCAACCCCCGAGGGTATTTCAGCCTGAGATACCTAAAGACCATAAATAAATTCGAATTCCGGAGTTACTTTTATTCTTTCCGGGCATATGAGAATATATCCATACGTTGTTACTATTGGTAGGAACACTCGGGCGTCATACATGTCGTACTCTGGGAGGGGGTACACCCCCGTTCTCGGTCACTCCTGTACGAACATAGTAGTTGTGTCGGTTTGTGGGGTTAAACCAGCGACACGAATGTCTCCGGTTCGAATCCCGATTCAGGCATGTATGTTTTGTGGATTTTAGAGACTTAACAAGACGAGCCGAAGTCATTAGTTACTAACATTGCCCCAAAATACATTTTTTTAGGTCAATCCTGAAAGAAACACTGTTGAAACACAATAGTGTAGAATAAGGAAAGAGTTAAAAACTGTTTTCCTTTCCTGGTCACCGAGTTAGGGTCAATTCTACAATCGACGGCTAAGAATCTAGCCAGGGTTGAGGCCAAGTCATATTTTGACCAATGAGAGTGCGCAAAATGAGACTTGGTCTCAAGTTAGTCCTGGCCAGATGCTTAGCCGTCGATTGTAGAATTGACTCTTGTGTAAAGGACTCCCCTGCTCCCAATAATAGACCCAATGACTCCGTTCAAAGCTTTACCCGATGACCCGTTTCAGCTCTGAATACTCCTACTACTACTACTACTAATCAAGGCTAAATATATCCTGAAACCTTCTTGACCAGAATCCTTCAGAACTGTTTGTTTTATCGTTAATAAATGAAAGGTACAGAAAGATAAAGACGGAGGAAAAGGAACAGAGCGTCCTTGAGGAAAATAGAACGAGAGAGAGAGAGAAATAAAGAGAGAAGAGAAAATGGAAATACATTTTCTAGATTGAAAAGAGAAACAAATTTATGGATGACACTAATTGTTTCTTTCCTGGAAGAAAAAAAAAAGAAACGGAAGAAAAAAAGCAGGTTAACATCGAAACAAACAGATGATTTTTAAGGAAGAAGATGACAAACAATGAAGGAAAGAAAAGTAAAGAAGAATAAAAGATAATAGCATGAGAGAAGGAAAGAAAGATTTCTGAAAAAGAATTGCTTAGTAGATTAATTAATGAAAAAAAAAGGAAAGAAAGGATTATTTTTGAAGCCAACGAGAAAGAATCTGTCTGCAATGTTGAGAAGGATAGTAAACAGTCTCTTTTCATGGGGCGAAAGAAACAAAAATATTATTGGTGAACATAATAATAAATTCATCAGGAAGAGATGTCACATCATCTGATTTCATTTCGAAGAGAATTTTTTTTTAAAGGTGAAATACAAGTGCATAGGATCACAGCTAAGAGATTCGACGCAATACCCTGCCTGCCGTTTAGGATTGAAATCGGGAAAAGCTTTTTAGAATCAGAACGGGGTAAGAACTCACCTAAATTACGTAAAACTTAAAGAGTAGTCACTGTGTTGCAAAGGTTTAAGGACCGCGACTATTGTACTTTCATTACGATATCATGGACTAGAATTCAGTTCCCACCTTTCAACCTTATTGTCTTTTTTACATTCTTTTCTTTCGTTCACAATGGTTTGTGGTATATCCTCAACTCTCGCAATATTAATTTAACTTATTTCTCGACGTCATAGAATGATGAAAATTTTCACACTGACGTAACTCGCGTAACAATACAATATTCCATTGCTACTTGTATATTTTTTATATACTTTAAAAAGCATTATTTTTTTAAAAAAATATATAGAATTCTTTACCTTAAAAATAAATACTAGCCTGCAATGACGATGTGTTTGACGGGTTCCAGAAAACTTTAGAATTTGGATTACAAAATATTATCTTGATGAAAAGTATCCGAATACCGAAATAACTCGAAAAAATAATTTAAAAAACCTTTAAAGACATACTTTTCTTAAACAATTCAAACTAAAAAGTGAAAAAAGTAATTTTGTTTACGTATGACTAAAAAGAAAAGCATGGGGCGCGCCAATTGAAAAATGTATCAAGCGACTCTATATGTGAGCGCACCCTATGCTTTGCTTTTTAGTCATGCATAAACAAAATTATTCTTTTACTTTTTAGTACGAATTGCTTAAGAAAAGTATGTCTTTAAAAAGTATTTAATAGCTTTTTCCCCACGCTACGTTTGCTGTCACCGCCCATACACTTCATTATATCTTATCTTACCCACGCTACGTCAGAACGTTTAATGTCTGTCACTATTAAAGAATAAACATGTTAAATATTAGAAAGAATTATTCGTTTAGAAATGACGTGCGTACACTTGATATTGAGTACGTAGAGAGGGGTGAATTTTGACCCTGTTCCACTCAGGCTAAAAGTTTCCAGAGATCTTATCGGGTAAGGCCGTATCCTGCAATTGCTTTTCTTTGTTCAGTTGGTAAAGAAACTACATTACCAAATACATACAAAAATGTGTTCACGCATTTTTTAACACATAGTTACTGTTGACTGAACGGCCGTGGCTCAGTGGTAGAGCGAAGACTTAGCATTCAAGAGGTCCTGGGATCGATTCCAGTGGTCAACCATCCTGACTGTAATCTCCCTCACCCTACCCCGGCTTGAACCCCAGACACCGAAAGTCCTTAAGGTCAATGAGTGCTCAGAAATATTTTAAATCTCGAACGCTAGATGGTGCTGTAATCACCCATGCAATTAAATGCCAAAATTCAAACGTAAATATCTCCAACAATTTCTAATGCAGAGCTGCGAAACTTCGTAGATAGAAGCATAATATGAATACCTAGGAAAAGGTACGGGCCGAATTTCGATTTTCTCCATTGGGCATTGTTGGGAGGCCTCCATTGTTGAAGATTGCACTCCAGATAAATGAACATCGAACCATCAGTTTTGATCCAAAAGCGGCAAGACTTTGTAATCAGACACTACAATTCTATACATAGTTATTGCCAGAGTCCCAGCTGGCTGTAGTATTGTTGTTATTGAGCTTCGAACCTGCCGTGTTTCAGCTGTTGCACAGATGTGTCAGTCAGGAACAGCTTCTATCTGAGAAATTCTTCATATTGACTAAACTTATAGGCGATTAAACACACTGATAATGGATTAAACTTGGTTATTTTATGTTTTCATGTATTTGTTGTTGTAACGTTCTATCCAGAGACACTGCAATCGATAGAGAGAGGTCAATGAACGCAGTTCTTGCACATAGGATCTTCTTAAAAATATTTGTCCCCCATTCTAGAACTATTATGGACTTTTTACTGAAGTTTTCGATTTGTTGATTCTGCTCCAAAAATATAATATTACGATTCAAGAGCCACGTGCTACTCCCTTAAGACAGATCCTGTTTTCGAACATAGAAGGACAAGGCCAGGAGACGCGTACAGGCAAAGAGGCATCATCCTGGGGAAAAATTACAACGCAATGATCAACGAAGCTCGGTTTTGCCGTTCCCTTGTTGTCAATATGAAACTGAGGTTGATGATCTCACAGGATGAGACTGTACAAAGTCAACAGCAGCATCACGAAGCTCAAAGATGATTACATGAAAATCTTGATGTGTTACAATTGCTGAATTCCAAAAATATGGATGAAATCGGAAGTTTACACGGAAAACTGATCTTTGAAAAGGACTCAACGCCGATTCTAGATAAGCACAGGAGACAGAAGATCCTTCCACGAAATTTGAAAGATCTTTTAATAGCGACCATTGCATTGCCCGTCTCTAGATCAGACGTTAAGCGCGATTTGTTAGTGTCATGAATATGACGGTAACAGAATTCAGATAGCCATTGTGTATTTTGAAGTTACCGTAATCGATGTTTGCAGCAATAAACGATTCGTTAATTGGACATTTCAAACTCTTTAGCGCCCATTAAGATTTGGTAAACGAGAGGGCGTCATTCTGTCGTAGATTATAAGAAACCCTTGCATTCAAAGAAACGTCACAACTTCGAAATACAAAATGACTATCTAAATTTTGTTATCAGGGTCCACGACAACTGGTCCCGCGACAACTCGATCCGGTCCCTACGGCATTTCGCCCTACAACTAGTCCCTACGACAAATCACCCCTACGACAACACGTTCCACGACAATTCGTCCCCTGCGACAATTAGCCCTTATGACAACTGGGGGACCTGTCATGGAAAGAGATGTCGAAGGTGCGTGTTGTCGCAGAGACGAGCTGTCGTAGGGACCAGTTGTCGTGGGGTGAGACATCACAGGAAGGAGTTGTCTTAGGGGCTAATTGTCGCAGAGCATTAATTGTCGTGGAGTGAATTGGCCGGGTCGAGTTGTCGCGGGACGAGTTATAGCGGGACCAGTTGTTGTGATCTCGATGAAACAGACCAAGTTCCTAGAGCTATTTTTAGATTGTCTAGAATTTAAATTTATTTTAAGGACTTTAGGCATATCAGGCTCAGGCCGCGATAGGGTGGGGAGGCAATTGTGGAAGGTAGACAGTCAGGGCATATTTTGTATGTACCATCTCGGCATTTGCCTGGTATGACTGAGGAAAAACCCTGGAAAATCTAAGTCAGGATGGTCGCTGCTGGGAACGATCCCAGGACCTCCCGAATGCAAAGCCAACGCTTTGCCACTGAGTTCCGGCCGCTCGGTGGGATTGTCTATAAAAAAGCTAGTAACTGAAATCTCTTGATTTTATCTAAATCATAGTGAAAAACTTGTCATTTAGAACTGTTAAATTAGTAAGCTTTGACATAGCCATTAGAACTTTATTTGAAATATACTATTTCTTTCATCAATAACGCCCCCCGCCGGGGTCCATAGAAGGAAGTGGTTGGAAGAACTCTTTACCAAAACCTGTAGATTCCATCCGTAGAAACTCGTTGAGGGTGTTAATAACAATTTAATCAATCAATTAATAACGTCCCTGCCTTGTTTGCGGTCAAGTAGTAGATCGTAATAATATATTATTTTCATGCATTGATTCAGACATGCTTTAAGTCATCGAAAATCTTAATTTAATAAACAGACATCCAAAATATGGCCCGTCGCCGCCATTCATATTTCTTCCGCCAACAAGTAGACTAAGCCAAAATATGAAATCGAAAGACATCCATGTACCCTAGTCCTTAACATTGAATAAATCGATGTCTCTTGCCGTGAGTATCGCACCTCGAGTTCCTGAAATGACGTAAGTGAAATGCAGAGCCGCAATTGGCTGTGGTTCAGATTTCCTTATTCCACAATGTCACAAGAAAAAAAAATACTTTTAAAAGACACACTTTTCTTAAACAGTTGGTGCTAAAAAGAAAAAAAAACAAGATTATGCATAACTAAAATAAAAAGCATGGGGCGCGCTCCCATATACAGTCACTTTATGAATTTTTTAATTGGCGCGCCCCCATGCGTTTCTTTTTGATCATGCATAAACAAAATTATTGTTTAGTTTCTAGTAGGAATTGTTTAAGAAAAGTATGTCTTTAAAAAGGTTTTTTAAATTATTTTTCTCGAGTTATTTAGGTCCTCGGATACTTTTTCTCAAGTAAATGTTTTGTGACCCAAATCCTAAAGTGTTCTGCAACCAGTCGAACACCACATCATTGCAGGCTAGTATTTATTGTAGGATAAAGAAGTCCATATTAAAAGAAAGATATATAAATATATAGAGATATATGAAAGTAACAATAGAATATTGTATTGTCACCCGACTTACGTCGCTGTACAGAATTTCATCACTGCATGACGTCGGGAAATGAGTTAAATTAACGTTGCAAGATTTGAGGACACCACGAACCATTGTGAACTAAAGAAAAGCCCGTATAAAAAGGCCGCTAACGTCCCTGTAGTCTTCCATTACGTAAAAGCAGTGGTGAAGTTGAGATAATATTTTAGGCAGGACGCTGCAATAAATAAACCCATAAATTTATGAAAAGGCATTATTGCACTTAATTTTACAATAACAAAAAGGATAACTAACAAAACGGATAAGATTCAAGAGCGTCATAACAATGGCTATAATACACCCAACAACTAGAAAATTAAAAACTTAAGAATGGTCGATACTGGTGAATTTGTATTTAAAAAATAAATATGTTACATAGTTAATATAAATTGTTATATAATAATAACCACCGGCGTAAGAGACAGGTCGATCCTGAGCCTCCTCCAACGCCATCTGTCCGCGCTTGGTGGAACTGCGTCCACCTAAGTGACGGCAGGGTGGTCAGCCATCCACAAACAGGCGTATCAGGGGCTTTCTACACCGAAATATAAATTGCTATAACAAGAATATAAGATCATGATGTTACTTACAGTTCTAATTAAACTTATTGTCAATATATATGTCGAGAACACTTTCAAGACTATTGCGTTTGTATCTTTGTGAATTTATGTCGGTAATTTTGATGCTAGATTTTAATTATGACAGAACTCCGTTCCGCTGCGTGCCAATCCAACTAGAGCAGTACTTAAAGCCATTTCTTTACATAATTGATAAATGTAAAGAAGATCAAACGAATGGAAGAAGATAAATTAACTTCAACCACGGTGAAAAATTGAAATCCGGAGGTAATCAAGTCTTAACATCGCAATAGGACTTAATTTTGTGAGATAATAGAGCCATGGTCTCCTAAGTGTAGTCCTTTGTTAATATTAAATTTGGCTTATTGAGATTTATGTTTCGTTTTTATGCCGACATATTTGACACTTTTTAAATTTTATGTGCTATAAAACGCGCTCTTTATTAAATAACAAATGTAGAACGAGGCGAGCGTAAGAGAAAATAATAAAGTTAGAATCAATTTACGCAGACTATAAACTACATTTACTGACTTCTAATTAAATTAAATTCCTTTTCAATAAACAGAGGGCTAAACCATTCTGTAAATCATCTGCTTCACTTTCAAAACGACTCCGCCCTTTCGCTGTACTCTAGAAGTCTCTATATTATGTATGTGGTGTGGTTATATATATATACATGGTTTTAGAATATTTGTATGTCCTGTTCCCAATGGAGACATATACTGAAGTCTCATTCTCCCTTTTTATTTAATTTTTCCTCTTTCTAAAATTCCAGCATATCGGATGAAATTTTGTGTTCCTGTCATGTTGAGATATTTGTAACATTTTCTTGCATCTGGCCCAACACGTGAAACAGAACAATTAGATTAACAGAATAAACAAATAGTGCCTGAAAAGACAGCAAAAATACTGTATTGATCTCTTGTGGGCGACCAAAGTAGTGTTTATGTAAATTTTAGGTTATTTTTTTTACGGGAAGTTGGAAGAATGTTTCTCTATTTAGGGAAGAGAGGAAAAGATGATAAAACGAAACGTGTTCCTCTATTAAACCTCTTTGATTCTCTCTTTCTATCTTTCTTCCCACTCTCTCACACAGGAACATACGAGGCCCAGTCAAAAAGTATCCGACTATACGTTTCTCGCGGAAACAAATGAAGCACAGGACATGTAATTTCGTGAGGAGTTATAGGGAACCTTTTTGCGCATGCGTGAATTTTTTTCCTCGCTTGCAGAGAGCGTCAATCACTAATGGTGCACTTTGGAGTGAGAAGTTGTAGCGAGCTCTCGTCCGATTCTTATTTTGTACGATATGGCGGTACGATTTGAACAACGGTGTACGATTACATGTTGTCAATAGCTAGGAGTTATCCAAGCGGAAATTATTAGGAAGATTCAGTAGGATTTGGGCTACTCAAATTAAAGAGCGGTGGAACCGCTTCAAACATGGCAGCACGTCGGTGGAGAACGGAACAGTTCCGCTAGGCCATCGACAAACTAAAATGCAGATGTCATTGACAAAGTGCGGATTTGGGTTATTCAACGTGGTTATGTCAAAATCGAAGAACTTGCAGAGGAGGTAGGGATAAGTGTTGGTTTGGTACATTCCACTCAGCGAGTAAATTTGTACTTGCGAACAGTGTCAGCGAAATTTGTGGCGAGTTTGGTGACGTTGACGAAAAGGCAACTCCGTCTGGAAATTTCGCAGGATATGCTGAAAAGCGCAAACAGAGACACCAACTTCAACTGGTCTTAAGTCACGGGTTTACGGATATGACGCGGAAACAAAATTTAAGTCATCACAGTGGTGACAACAAATATTATCGAGGCCAAGAAAAGCACGGTAAGTGTTTGGCAACGTCAAAGCCATGTTGACCGTTTTCTCTGACTCCCGTGGGGTAGTACCCCATGACTACGCAACATAAAGCAAATATTTTACTAAGGTGTAGTACCAAGAGGTTCTTCGTTGCCTTCGTGATGTTGTGCGCCGCAAACTACTGGACTTGTGAGAGGCGAAACGTTGGAAGTTGCATCACGACAACTCACCCACCCATTCTTTTTAACTCATTCAGGCTTTCTTGTGGAAACAAAACATTCCTTTTGTTTGTCAGGCTCCGTACTTCCCTGTAATTTTTTATTAATACCCAAATTGAAAAGGGCATTGCAAGGGACCCGATATCAGTTTGAAAAAGACATTATTAGCAACATGGCGCGACGGCGAACTGTACACCATCCCAAAAGAGACATTGCTTCCAACAATGGCAGCATCGCAGGGCGCAATCCTCCCAAGGAGACAGATAATCAAGTAAGCAGTAATCAGGCGATGTGGCTGCCATCGCTCGGAACAGTAATATCCCGGAAGAGTAAATTCTCGGTGCAGTAATGCACTGAACAACGTTACATGATATTGAAAATGTTGAACCTACGTAAGGAATATGATTGAGTTAACCTAAAAGGGCGTCTTTAGAAGGGAGTTATCTTTCTTCCCCTGCCGGAGCCTTGGTTGCTCGTTCGAGGAGGGTTGGAACGAACCTTGAATTCTACTTGAATCTTCTCCTGACTAATGCAAGGAGGCGTAGTCGGCAAGGAGCCAAAGTCCCCCGTCATGCAAGAAGACGTAGTCCGAAACCTACGCTACTAAGTATATTGATTTGCTGATGATAATCAAGGAAATCTTAATACATTAATTTGCTGTTTAACACTTAAGAAGTTTTTAATATATTTACATAAACTTTGAATTTAAATATTATTTCAGGCCTTTGGGCAACTTTGGCTCAGGTTGTATGAATGATGGGATAAATTTGTGGAATGAATGAAGTGTGAGGAAACGGAAGAGCGCCGAGAAAACCCTGAGGTAATCATTTATATGTATATATAACTCAATATACGGTATATGTGACGCAAAAGTGTCATAATTTGAACAAAGAAATCTTGTACGTAATGTGTCCTTGTGAAAAATATGGCAATTTTGGGTCACATATATTTCTGGTTAAATAGAAAAGATTATCTTTATTGGTCAGTATCCCTTCGTTGGCTGAGCGCTATAAGGTTCTATCTAACATTAAAATCCTTATGTTAATGAACCTTATACTTCTCAGCCGACGACTTGGCTTTTGGAGTCGACGAATCTGTTCAATACAATACATAGAGTTCATTATCGAATCGAAAAGCAATATGGTAAACCCTTGATGTGATTCTGAGAAATACAAGGTTGATTTTATCGTATTAAATCAATATTCAATTGTTCATTAACACATTGAGTGCCGTCAGGAAACTGTGGGTGAAGTGGAAGCGCTTCCCACGCCTGGATAGGCACACCGGTTCCCCTGGGACCGCGTGTTTCCGTATGGATACGAATCGTTAGAAAGCTTTTGAGGTTGTGTATATGATTGTTTAAACAGAATTGTTTCCAATTTAAATGGGATAGCGTTCGATTTCAATGGGAAAATATCGGTTGATTTAGTTCAACAACCATTTACGATTTATGAAGAGTCCAGATGCCAAGGGATACAAGTGAAATTGACAGATACAAAAACAATTGAGGTAATCTTTTATATATATGACACGAAGTTGTCGTATTTTTATCTTGGGCACGTTAAGCTCCGAGGTTTCTTTGTATACAAATTATGACAATGTTGTGTCACATATATAAAAGAATATCTCGAATCTTTTTTATACGTCAATGTTCAACAATTATATTATATTTTCTTTACATAGAGGAAAATAATTCTACTCTATGTTGTTTGAATATAAGACAAACACATTGTTGGCTGTCCCATCACATGAACTTCTGCTATGTGAGTATTAATCTTCTCCTTCTCTCTCTGATCCGATTCATTAACTTCAACGTCGTTTATAACAAAATTCATATCTTCCTCTCACTCTCTTTCTTCCAGGTAGTGGGACCTTCTTGATGATGTGGTGAGCAGGTATCTTCCTCTTCGTAACTTCTAGGGGCTGAAGATTTTCATCAACTGCGTAGAGCATGTCACGGAAATCATTTATCTGGATTACACTGGCTTCACTGAGTTTTTTTTACAAATCAAATGGGCGTTGTAATAGTGCTTCCCCAATCAGCTCAATCGCTATCTTTCTATTCCAATGTGTGGTTCTACGCCATGTTGTTCCATAATACGAACATTGATCGCCAAGTTCTACTGATGTCTTCCGTTTACTCTAATCAATTATTACTGTAAATTTACTGATATCACCTTCCACTATGTTTAAAGGTTTACTGTGTCTTCCCGGTGAAGAGCTATCGACAAAAACGTCACATTTCTCTCATCTTTCCACTTCTAAACTGTTACACCATCTTCTGTTTTTGCTAACGATTTCTCCTTTCTTTAATTTTGCTTTATACACTTCTCAACACTCAAAGGTTCTGCTAGATCTCAAAGTTTCAGTAAGATTTGTGTCCCTTTACAACACTCTAATAGAATACTCGTGTAGTAATTGTCAGTTCATGCATATCTTCCATCTCAAGGTGAATTCTCACATGGTTCAAGAACAACGGTTTTGGGGAACAGATAATTGCGTTGTATTTGCGTTCTATGTGTACATCGACATCTTCAATATTCACTCTTCCTCTGTTCAAAATTTGAATACTTTAACATCTGACTTTCTAGAATTTCTACCTGACACGACTAAATTTCTACCTGTCACACCAAGGAACAATAGTGTTGTCAATGAATGTATTGTCACCATGTGTGGAAAGTAATTATAGTCCTTCAATTAGTACTTCAAAATGTTGCGAACTTTTATAAAAATGATCACCAATATAACTTTAAACGATCACCATTGAACGACACCATTATAACTTTGTAAGTAATTTTGTAAAAAAAATGTGTTATAACATTGAAATTATTACGAAACCTTGCAACCCGTTCTACCGCCATCTGTTAAAGTTTATTTTTTTTTAGAAAGTGTAGATCGCTCACAATAGCCACGTCACGCGACTGTAGGGTTCAATGCTTAACAAAAACGTCAAGATGGATTTATTTGTTTCATTCTACAAGTCTTAAATGTTTCCACGTCGGACAGATTCCAGCTTGAACAATATATTGTACAGAAAAATATACAAGGTAATCCGGAAACAAATGAGATTTGCGCTTTGAGCAACTTTTCGTTTTATACAAGTTCCGATTTAAACAGGTTTTACTGTATATTTTATTTACATACACGTGTTTGTAACACTTGCCTTTAATTTTCAATGTTGATGTCGTTCTTGAGTTGAAGATTAAATTATTCATTTGTACAGATGTTCTTTCTATCTTTCACAATGGTTCGTGGTGTCCTAAAAATTTGCAACGTTAATTTAACTCATTTCCCGACGTCATACAATGATGAAATTTTGCACAGTGATGTAATAATCAGATGAAAATACAATATTCTATTGTTACTTTCATATATTTCTGTATATTTAGATATTTTAAAAACATAATATTTTTAATTTGGACTTCTTTATCCTAAATTTAATACTAGCCTGGGTATAAATAAAATAAATGTTGTGTTTGACGGGTTGCAGAACACTTTAGGATTGGGTCACAAAACATTAGCTTGAGAAAAATATCCGAACATGGAAATAACTCGAGAAAAATAATAAAAATCTTTTTAAAGCCATACTTTTCTTAAAGAATTTACTCTAAAAAAGTAAAAGAAAGTAATTTCTCTATGCATGTCTCAAAAGAAAAGCATGGAGCGTGATCTCATATACCATACAATCACTTTATAAATTCTTCAATTGGTGCACCTCATGCTTTTCTTTTTAGTCATGCATAAACAAAATCATTTTTTGTTTAGTTTTTAGTACGAATTGTTTAAGAAAAGTATTTTTTTATATATATATATTTTCAAATCGTTTCCAAGGCAATTTAATTTTTGTAACACCCTGTAGGGGTGAACCAGGTATCCTAAACAATATTTACTTCAGTCCGCTCGACGCATTGTCTCTTCTTTTCAATACCAGTTTCCTGTCTAGTCCATTACTAGAGGGCGTTTGCTTCTCCTATCAATGTCTTTTTTTGTTTGTCTCGTTTTTGTTTTATTCATTTGTTTCCTTCACTTAGTGGGTGGAGACAAAAAGCAGACACAAAAGGAAAAGGAAAGAAGCACGGGAAAAAAACAAAAGAGAAGGGCAAATGTTTGTTGGTCACATTGACTAGCTTTTGATGAGAAAGGTGCGTCTAACAGACACAATTAACGACAGATGGAGCTGAGAATAATCAATAGTAACTGGCAACGGTGACAGCTTGTTGGTTACTTCTAATGACGAGTCAAACTAAAATATAATCAGAAATAAACATCTTCAACCACACAATGGGTCATTCTATTGAAAGTAGAGCATCATATGTGAAGAAAAAACGGTTATAACAAAGAACTCCTTTTTAACTTTGTCATTTACGGGAATATTAATGAAAAATTTAAGTGAAAAACTTGCTGGTTGATGTTACAATGTCATTCTTTAGTGCTATCTAACCTCGTTTAGTTGTGTTTTCCGTTCTTCCAATTTCTTTTGTTCTGCAAAGTTCGAATACAAATTTATTGAGTTTTCAACTGATGAGTATAAATTTAATAAATAAATTGCCAATGAAACTTCAAAGTGTTCATTTATCAGGAGTTATGGTTTGGTGGTTATATATATACAACTTGGCAACCACTTGTCTCATTACACGACAAAACTATAAATATAAATATGTCATTGAATATTGAAGAGAACCACAGTACCAGAAAGTTTACAATTTGTATTCTTTAATCCTCAACGAAATGTTCATAATTTAGGCTACAATGAAATCAAATGTTGTATGGAAGGGGGTGGGGTGGCGAGGTCAAAGTTTTAGTATGTGTGTGTGTGTGTGTGAGAGAGAGAGAGGTACTTATGCTGTTTTGATCCAGGAGAAAATATTCTCTATAAAATAAGGTGGAGTACTGACAATACCGTTAGAAACTACAGAAAGAAAATGTCAAAGGTTTTACTCAGTATACCCAGCGTCGTATTGAGAGATACTCCAGGGGCACCCACGCTCATGTAAAACTTCAGAGCTTCATGCAGAATTTTTATAATTTTAGACACAATTATATATATTTAAAATAAATTTCATACCCAGACACACCTTCGATTTTTCCAGAAGCCATTGGAGCCATCCTGAAACCAGATACGTGTTTGCAGATACCACAGCCACATACACGTTGTAATGCAAACAGCACTCGATTTGAGTTATTGAATCACTTTATATGCCTATTGAAATTTATGTTTGAACAATTTATCACTCATCAGGTAAAATATTTAATATTAGTATACAGGGTGAACCCGAAAGATGTGGAAAAACTTCGGGAGGCGATTCCTGAGATCAAAACAAACAAACAAACAAAAAAAAAATCCTCTGGTAAATTCTCGAGTTCCGCTTCGTGTACGAGATACAGGGTTGCCAACTTGGAGTCCGAAATCGACTGTTGACAATTATAACTTATTAGAAAGATATGGACAAACTGCGTGGGGTGATTCCAGACATCCAAACAGGAAATATATACATACGAACATCATGAAAACTGTACTATACGTAGTGTGGCAGAGCAGGTGTCTCAATAAGCAGGAGCAGCCTGGTGGTTGATGGTTCTGTCGCATGACCGACACAATACGTCCCTCGGACGCAAGTTTCGCTCGAAAAAATAACGTGGACAACTACGACGAATGCTCACAAAGCGAATGACTGAAAAGGTAAGGACAGCGAATACACAGGTGATGGGCGAAGTCATGCGCAACACGCGGAGCACAAATGATAATCTGTAGAGTAACTATGGACAGAAATGCACACTTCGCTCTCACTAAAAGTAGTTTTGTAGCCAACATACAAACAACACAGCAATAGCTTACTTACCTCTAGTTTAATCACTAAATGTTCTAAATGTCCCCATGGCTTTCAATGAAAGCGTTCATACGTCGCATCAACGACTGGCGTATCCTGTCGAATGTTCCAGCGTGAGTCTGCAGTGTCACGTTGCCCTAAACTGCCACCTCTGATGTTCTTGGTATCCGACCTATACCACTCTGACCTTCATTTTCCCCCACCTTGGGTCACCTCTGCATCCGAAATGATGCAACCTTTTTGCTTGTTTTTCTAGGACTTTCCTTCTTGTTTTGTATCAAGAGTTACCTTCCGCAGATTATCCACATCATTCTGTTCAGTTACAATTGTTAGCAATCGATTTTGGATTTCAAGTTGGCAACTCTGTATCTCTTACACGAAGCGGAATTCGAGAATTTGCCAGAGGAGTTTTTTTTTCTTGTTTTGATATCAGGAATCACTTTCCAAAGTTTTCCCACATTTTTCGGGTTCACCCTGTATAATAATTTAATTCGTTAATGAATAAATTCAAATATTATTTTACAAAATAACAAATAACAATAGCTAAGAATACTTAAGAATATTTACAAATAATAGATTATTTAAAACTGACATTTCCTCTAAAGACCATTGTAAAGAAAACTTATTTATCTGATTGCAAAATATGTTACTTTCTGTACTGAGATTTGTTATTTACACTTGCAGAAAAATTTCACACATACTTCATTAATCTTGTGTAAAGTATACAGCAAGTACCACTCTTAGATTTAATTATATTCAAGCCTTGAAATGTATTACATATTCATAGATCAAAACAAAATTGTAGCCATCTTTACAGAAAGTAAAAAAAAAAATATGGATGTAGTAATAACATATTTGGAGATACCTACCAAGTAATGAAGACTCACTTTACATTATATCTCGTCCATAAACTTAATGCTGTCAAATCCCCTGGATTATTCCATTACAAGGCTCGGTTTACAAATTCCACATTGTTTTATCAGTGGAACTGATACAACGCGTGTTTGTGGTGATTAGTCCCTGAGAACTGCCATGAAATGGATTCATAATAGTACTGAAACTCAAAATATATATTCTCTTGTTACATGGCAATTTGCTTGGAATATGGAAGAATATCTAGCTGATTGGAATGATTTATAATCATATTCGTATCGTATAACATACAGATATTGTTGTTATATATTGCATACCAATGGTGTAATTAACCTAAGACTGACAAAAGTATAGGGTGCATAGTAAATAATTGGTCAAATGTTCATCGACGTTGACAGCAAATAACACGCTGACAACTGAATGGAAGATTTGCACGGGCCATTTAGTTCGCCACTAAACTGTCTAAAACATCACCCACCAATCAGAGTTAAGATTTGTCCTCTGGGCCGAAGGGAAAGTTAATTATGAAGACTGAAAGATCTCATATAAGAGTGCGTAATAATGAAGAATTTTCCATCTGTTTCAAAGAAGAAAGATGGACATTCTGTATTTTGAATAGAATGTAATATGATTATGTTTGCTTTAAGTTTTTTTTTTAAATTGAAATCCATCTCAACTGACAAATGCCAACAATCAGAGAAAGTACAATGAAAATTATCTACATTCTTGAGCTACAAAGAAACTCTCATTTACCGTAAATACCACTGGTACAGCTCTGTCATTGACAACTTTAACACTGACTCGTTAGAACTAACACACATTATTACTCATCTGTTAGCTCCATAGAAATAATTCAAAATAGTTTGGAATGTATAGATTTAATATACATTTTCATGCCCTGTCATTACAAACTCCTGTTTCATAACACTAATATCTGAAAAAGGGCAAGGACTAATTAATTGACGAAATCGCCAATCAGAGGAATATGTACCTGCTACTATGAAATTTGTACAGTTCACAATGATTTGGATATACACGACACGTATCCTAAAGTATTCACAAATCATATTGTCAAAGAAATTATAAAACAACTTTATAAATTTTGAACACTATAGCCTGTGTTGGCAATACATAAATGATAAAAGTGGTTAATCCCTTTCGCCATCGCCCAGTAGTTGTTGAGGACTTTCGAACTGTACAGGCTGGCAAGTAGATTCAAGACCAGCTACCGGCCATCCTTACTGAGCTATACCAGGGTTTTCCTCAGTGTTGCCAGGTGGATGTCTGGATGGTATTTAAACGTAACATTTGGCCGCATTCTAACTCCAAGAAGAATATTCGCTGAGGGGTAATCCCTCAGATAAATGACAGACTTTAATCATAGCTGCGTGCTAAGGTCATAAGTAATAGATTAAATGCAATTAAACCTGTTTTTATTTTAAAACAAGTGAGCCAAAGCTCAGTCGGGGACTGTGCACATGTACTACCGCCAGGCTTCAGCAGCTAGCATCCTATTTGGATAATCGATGTTCCGCTGTAAAAGATGCGACGAGACGTTTCCAACGACACCTGAAATACCTTTTTAACCATAGTAGTTCCTAAGATATAAACTTCCCCAATCTCATGACCACCAATGCAATATGTATGATCTGTACATGTTTAACCCATTTCAGAGAGATCTTTCCAACGATAGCTCAACCACCTTCCTAAGCCTAGTAGTTTCTGAGTTGAAAGTTATCGACAGGCAGACGGACAGAGCGGTTTTATAATTTTTTTACAGCGTGTTGTTGCTTGAAGCCTAAAACAGATTTTGATGGGTGAATAAAGATGACAACTACCTTGATGCACGTATGATGATTGGTTTGTTCAAAAACATAACATTTTTTTTTTAGAAAAACCCTTTCCATTGATTATGTATTGGGTGACATTGTGCATGATGGGCGAAATGAACCTAAAATATTAACTTAAATTCTTAAAAAAAATATTGAAAGCATCCCTCTTACAAGGTACATTCGCGAAGTGCCTGCCAGATGTTAATTTGATATTGAACAAAATGCGAAGTTCTGCTGGTCGCAGTGTGTTTTAATTTAGCGGTTCATAGCGGTAATTTGTATGAGTTTTCAAAAATCAGGGATTCCAACGTAGCGGGTATGAAACTCGGAGACATTCAAACATAAATAAGCATCATTAATACCTTTCAAAAAGTATAGTGAGCCAAGTATCATTTATGTTAAAGTGTGTGAATTTTGTGTGTTATCCAGTTCTGAAGTTTTCCTCGGTTACTTTGATCTTCAAGCGTTATCATAATGCAAAAATATCGTTTGTTATGTTGTAAACATATTGTCTTATAGTTTTCCAAACGTTAAATACATCCTTATTGTGAATTGATTCATACCGGTGGGTAAGTAAATACTCTTTCTTTAAATTATCTGCTCTCATATACGAGTTTTCTTTTGCAGTTTTACTATACAAATTTCTCTCTCTCTCTCTCTCTCTCCCTCTGTCTCACTGCATATTTTTTACTAAGACATGACTGTCGTGGATTTTGTAAATTTGGCAACACCGAAAACGGTACTTGCGAGTGATCCTATGTTCCCTCTCGCTCTTCTCCCATCTCTCCTTCTGCCTGCAGCTCAAGTGACGATGGCCTAAATTCCGTACCTCGCCCTTCCCCTCGCCTGTACGTCAAACCTGCTAAAGAGTGCATTGGATCCATTCCATGGATCGTTATTGTTTGCACATATAAATGCACAATCATATATGGCACATAGATATGAAATTCAGACTATTTTTCAACATATACCGTTACATGTCATTGCGGTAAGTGAAAGTTGGCTTCTACCAGCTGTACGTTCCAATATTACTCTTCCTGGCTATAAGATTTTCAGAAATGGTAGACTAAATAAGAGGGGGGGGGGGGCGGAGTAGCAGTCCTAGTGGATGATCACGTCAGAGCTAAGGTTATTTCAAAATCTCTTGGCAATTACATGAAACAAACCGAATTCATTGTTCTGGAATTGACCATTAACACAACAATACTGTCTTTCGTAGTTGCGTACAGACGCCTGGAGCTTGTTTAAAAAAATAGGATGAAATTGGTAATATAATTGGGTTATAATTATGCAGTGTGCGAATTAAACTTTTTACCCAGGGAGGAGATAAAACATAACGCACGGATTTCAACAGGTAACACACACACACACACACATATATATATATATATATATATATATATATATATATATATATATA
>JAGDQP010034947.1:0-19836 GCA_022664845.1 Lepisma saccharinum | reverse complement strand
GAAACGCGACGAGATGACTGGAAAGTGGAGGAGACTGCATAATGAAGAACTCCACGGACTGTACGATTCACCAGATGTAAAAATAATGAAATCGCGACGACTAAGGTGGGCAGGCGATGTAGCTCGGATGGGAAAAAAACGAAGATTATATTATATCCTGGTTGGAAGACCGGATGGAAAGAGGCCATTGGAAAGACCGAGACGTCGTTGGGAGGACAATATTAGAAGAGATCTTCGAGAAGTAGCTGTTTGTGATGAAAACTGGCTTGATATTGCCCAGGATAGAATTCAATGGCGAACGTTTGTTACTGCGGCGATGAACTTGCGAGTTCCATAAGCCATGGAGTTAGTTAGTTATATTTGCCTATAGTACGTATGTATTTTTTCCTCCCTTAACGTTGAAATCACCTAACAGAATTTTCGTATTACTTCGGTAACCGATGAAACAATCTTTCTAGCTCCTCGTAAAATGTACTTTTGTCGTTGTCATTAGTCTGCTCTGTCGGAGCATAGACATTTATTAAAACCATGTTGCATCATCGGGTACGTATCGAAAGGTACGATAGTCTTTCGTTCACAAATTCTATATTTTGAACCACCAGAAGGATACTGTTTTTAATTAGGAATCCTGTTCCGAAATTATGAGACTCTGCTTCCTCGTAGTTGAAAGTGTATTTCTCTGTTGAATGCTATCCTGGCCATCCCACCGGACTTTCTGAATATCTAATATGTCCAGCTCGTACTTTTCGGTCTCGCGTACCGCAACCTGAAGAACACCCGTTTGGTATAATCTTCGTACGTTCCACGTTCCTATTCTAAGGTCTTTCTTAATCCTGTTCTTGGAGCCCCTGAAGCAGTCCCCGTCCGGAGGTGCGAACGAGGGACTAGTTTACCTCCGAAATACTTTACTCCAAAAAATCCATTAACCATCTGTTACTATTTCTTGACATGTTTTAGCGGTGTAGAGGTTTTAGTTCTACAACCTCGCAGTAAAGGCAGGCATTCAAAATATCGTTCTCTATCCATCTCTAAGCCTTACCGATATCGTTCATCTTCAGCCTCAATATGGTAATGGTGAAGCTGCTTTCATTCACCATGATGTTTTAGTTTGGGGCTATTTTCCCTTCGCCTTTGTAGATTGCTCTACTAACTGAAAGGCAGCAGTACTGGTTTTGGTCCTCAGGAAATATTTCCGGTATCCACCATATCTGGTCGGCATTCCCCTATCCGCTACCTGTGGAGACGCCTGTTAGGAGACCAGTAACTTCTACCCGGCTTGGGAAACAAGGACTGAGAGAAAAGTTAACAGAATGAAGTTACAGAGGAAAGATAACAGAATAATTAATTCTCAGGGTTTCTCCCTTCGGACTCTGTTTAACACAACTTCATTCCTCACTGATGTACTTGGTAATATACAATTTTAAAGAATTGAAAAAAGGAACCAAATACTCAGCTGGAATATTAGAATTATTTATGAACGTCTGGACTGATCGAGTTTTTGAGATTAAGTCCGCTTCTAGGTTAGTTTTTACACGATTGAAGAAAGAAATTGACAAGAAGTTTATTGACACTCATTACAGAACTGGTTTTTATCATTATCAACACAAGCAACTATTAATTCGGGAGGTCGTGGGTTCGATCCCAGCTGCCTACCATCCTGACTCTGGTTTTTCCTCAGTCGCACCTGGGAAATGCTGGGATGGCACCTTTAACATAGGCGCTGGCTGACACATTCTCGAATCCTTCCTCTTTTCACTATTCCGCCCTGAGCCGTACATCCTTATAGGCCATAAATAAAATTCAAATTCAACACGCAACTATTCTTTACTGTTTCCAGCAAAAGATGTAGTAGGCAGAGTGTTTCGACATGATCTTCATTTAATTTAATACTCAATTGTAACATTGTCAAATTCACTACTGAAATTTTCAATCTTATCTGTTTCCATATTCCATTGTGGTCGTGAAAACTTATTATTATATAAGTTCTACGCATACCTGTTGTTTCCTCAGTCACACCTGGCAAATGCCGGGATGGCACCTTCAGCATAGGCACTGGCCGACACCTTCCCAAAATCCTTTCCCCTCCCCTCTCCCGGTCTGAGCCTTAGATGCGTAAAGGCCATAAATAAAATTCAAATACATGTTGTAGGTATGGTTGCTCAAGTTTCGAGGTCTGCTCTCATTTCACTTTGCTTAGCTTGTGACCTCTCTGTATTTAAACTTTATGTTCATATTCACAGACTTTACTACGTAGCAGAATTCTAAAATAACATAAATTTACACTACCTAACTTCCTTGTTAATTAATTTTCAAATTGCGTGAATATATTACATATCTTGAGCATCCTCTATGTGGTTTAAATGAATCAGTAAGCGTATTGATTATGGGGGAGAGAAATTCGTTTTATCTCCTTTAGATGAATAACTTGTGCTGAATTTCTAAGTCTATTGCGATGTTTCCAAGGCTATTCTAAGAAGAGTCGTTCCTCATGGCAATGCTATATCATTTTGCCAATTGTGCAATTCTGTAATTTCGGGGAAACTTGGATACTTGTTTACTAGAATACTAAAGCTTAATTAACAACCAGCGATCTTCTACCATACCATTAATGGTGGTATTATGCATTGGAAAATCAGGACAGAACATTTGTTGCTTACTCCATATTCCTAAGCTTTCTTTGATTTGTAGACAAGTTCTGAATCGATTAGAGCAGGAAGTAGCAGTTTGGCTTGAAAATACAAAGGCTGTCGCAGAGAAAGTGAGACTAATTCCTGTATAGGGAAACAGCGACCTCCATTGGACAGGAAATTTACTAGGGTGAAAATTTGGTTCATTAGCTTCCGATTGAGACCAAAATGAACGCAAAACGTTAAAAAAAATCGTGACTGCGTAGCAGTTCAAAAGCAAGCATGTGCAATTTTGTACATGCCCCCCTCCAAGAATCATTAAAATGAAACAAAAAAAATTACAAACCAAAAAACTTTTTATTCGTAATCAGCCTATCGAGTACATCTTTTTTCAAAATAGGCACCATTGACAGCTAAGCAAGCGTCCATGCGCTCCTGTCACTTTGTGAATGTCTTTGAAAACGTCCACATGCTGCTGCATCTGTTCTGCTGTAAGAAAATGCGCTATCCATGTGGAGCAAACCTTGTTCATTTTCAAATGATCACGCGAAATTCAGTGGACGGTGTCCTTCGATATGCTCAAATGTGTACTAAGCACTCTCAAACACATATGTCTATCATCTCGAATAATTGCTGTAACAGTATTCACTAGCGTCTCGTTAATCACAGATGGTCTTTGTCCACGATGCGGAAGCAAAGCACTTGATTCGAACCCATCTTCGTACAACTTGTGTCATCGGCATACTGTGGCTCTACTCAGTCTGTCTTGATCGGCATATGCCTCTTGAAACATTGCATATGTTTCCGCAGTACTTTTCCCTAAACACCAACAAAATTTTATGGCGTCGCTGATGATCTTGAATATTCATCGCGAAAAGCAATCTTATAGACAAAAACCTGGAGGGGTAAAAGATACACACTCCACGTAAATCAACACAGCTGCTCACTAACGTGTTTAGAAACATTTGACAACTTGCTGCGGTTGCAAAATTAGTCATCCTAAACGATGAGACTAGTGCCGAGAACATAGGCAGTCTTGCAAGGCCAGGAAAATATCTGTCTCACCTTCTCAGTGACAGCCTTAATACAATTTAACAATGATATTCACAGAGCATCGTTTTGAGTTTGTAATTACGAATCTGAATAAACTACAGAAAATAATTTCAGAAAACTCTAATTACTGTACAATAACGTATTTGAATATTTGGCAACACTGAATATAAAATTCTGACCGTAACGTACCTAGACACTCCAGAGTTAATCTGAGAGATCGAATCTGATCCTTAATGCAATTGCAATTGTGTCAAACATGGAAACACCTAACTGAGAGTTTCTACAAAGACAATTTCTGCTGGTCCCTAAATTTTGTATTTCATTCAAATTTCACTTAACACCTACAATGAAGCGTAGAGAGGTATGTGGTTATTTCATATTCATTGTGTTGGGGTGACTGACATCGTGCTCATTTTACCAGCCTGAATGTCTAATTTCAATGTTATAGTCACACGCTACCATCTTATGTTCAATATTCGTTGAATTACCTGTTGTCATGAGTTCTACGTAATTTCCACGTATTCTGCCTGTCCTCAGAATTAATGCTTTGCCACTTATTAGGCGTTTCTAAGAGAATGCAAAAGTTCTAAGGACCTAAATATTTACTTGACTCTTGATTAGTTTATAAACAGAGTCTAATTTACCCAGCTATCTCACCGACTTTTTCGTCATTGCTTAAATTCAGATGAGCGTTAACAGCCACACACGAAGAAGGATAAGATCCGAGTAGATGAGGAAAAATATAAACAAATTTCAAAATTGCACAAATCTGTCGTCGTCTAGAAAATTTTAATTACCACAATATTTTAATTGCTAACTATACTACAATGTAAACTTCATCATCCGTTTACAGTATATCAATAAAAGTATCCAAAATGTATCGAATCAACTCCAATTTCAAACCATGGAAACGTTTAGAGGGTAGAAACTATTTCATTAATTTTATTAGTTTAGTAGTTTTAACACTATTTCAAACCTAATCTACGCCAGCCTATAATATCATCACCTAACATTCTTTACATACCTAACATTCATGGTTGGATTGATTTTCATCGTCACTCAATTCAGTTCAGATTTCACTGCAGGTTTAAGTACACGTTTAGCTAGCCTCTTTATTGTATTGTTCCAAGCATAATATCAATATATCAAAGGCTGTAGGAGATATCTGCAATCTTATATGTTTGTATTGTTCACTGGACAAGAACATACATACTTAACAAACCACTCATTTTTAATGGAAATTAGTAGAACCATTTTTATGAATACTCATCGGAATTAGCATAAAATCTTAGATTCAACAACCCACGTAATATATTCGTCATAGATAGGATTAACTGTTTCTATATTCTACCAACAAAATAAATCGGTTAAAGAGCACTCTAGAGCCGAAGCAAAAAATTGCTAAAAATAGCAAATCATAGCAAATATGGCCGAATCCTGTAATGTAGCTGGAGTAAAAGGCTCTTTGTTTAGGTACAAAGATAAGGATCTGTGAGAGAAACAGAATCCTACCTAGTTGATGAAAGATCTGGATTTGAATTTCACTGAGAGTCCTGAAAAAGAATATACTTTTACCTACAATATATCCTTAGTTATTTTCTCATTCCTGGTTCCCAGCTGGATATACTGATACCGTAAGTGGCTCTCGTGAATAACTGAAAGTTAAGGTACTATCATTAGGAATTTTAAATAAGGATTTTTCAGCGGGTTCTATAGCTAATAGTAGTTCAATTAGAAGAACAAAATTATTGGTGAGAAATTCTATGAGATTTATTGATTGTTTTTACTTTCTATCTTCTCTTTTCAGAAGAAGATATTTCAAATTGACAAAAGATATTTCATAAGATCGTTTAAAATTTTACTTTTTTTATTTAGGTAAGAAAGGAAATGTACCTTTACTAGAGAATTTCTATTGAAAATACTGATATACCATAAATAATATCTATTTTTAAAAGAATATTCGAAGGGAAAACTAACTAACGTAATAATGACACCAAATAAACTTCAATAACGGAAAATATTTTCATATCCTTACTTGAATACTTTGTTTGGTAACTGAAATCAGAATTACGAGAAGTGAGAAAATTGGTTGACTTTACCCTACTTAATTTTCTGGATGTAAGATTTCATTTTTCTGTCTCTAATATTTTAACTCTAGAAATCACACGTAACTAACGTGAAATATTAGAGTACTGATATTTCAACAATTCCAAAGTACTCTACGTAGGTTTTCCAGTCGAATAGAACACACAAAGCTAACAACAGCTCAGCTACTCTAACTACTCACATAGAAACAAAACAAGTGTAACACTAAACTGCTATCAGACTGCTCCCTATTTCGCTGCTCTTAGTTTTCAGGCTCCACACTTGTATAAATTTTGCACTTTTACGACCTGTTACTTCCGGATACAACACACATATAACTTGACTTATTTTCTGTTGAATTTTATCAAGACTGGATTGCTTAACATAATTCAATATGTATATTCAATGCATTTCTTGAATATTAATAAAAAACACCTTCTTTCTAACACTTTCTGGGATAATATTCCCATATAACTGATAACGAATAAAAAACGTGTCCTCTTATGACGAAACTAACTTCTAGGTCAAAATCAAGAAGATCACTACTTTTCACCTCAGTAAGCATAAACAGCCATATTTTCGATACGCTTTTTACACCAGCAATATTACCATATGCTATACGAGAAATAACTCCATTCCAGAACACTTTTCATATTATTTAAATACCTTTCAACACAAATCGAGGACATATTTCACCAGACCTTTCGTCATACCAGAATTACAAATCCAACAGCCTGAACGTTCCGACAGTTGGCGTGGCCACATTTCTTCACGTTTTCTTCTCCAGCCAATCAGAGGAGTACATGACATAAACATTTCTAATAAAAGCACAGATTGGCTTGCAAGCTGCCATGTTTGGCCAAAACAGTAGAAATAAGTTATAAATTGCTGTGCACACTACAAGTACCCTATCCTCTTTTTTAAATCTTTCGTAAGAAAAATTTGAAATTATACAATCAAAATCAATTGATATCTTGCTGATACAAATTCATGAATGAGATCATTAGATGTAAGATCGTCAAATTTCGATAAATAAGAATCAAAATCGCAACATGTATATTGGAGTTAATCTTAAAACTATATATACAAAACTTATCAAATATAAAAACATTCATCCATACCATCTTTCATACTCCCAACACTAAAGTGGGAATGCCTTACCTGATACGCATCATTCATGCACAAACTCAGAGCAGATGAAGATGGTAATAAAATAAACTTCAGATTGATGCAAAATAATATCTGATCTCAGAATTTAAAAACCCATAATAACTTTTGATTGGCTAGATATATTATTAAACCATTTTCTTCAAAATACGGTTAATTAAAGACACATGACTATTCGATTTTCTGTTAATTTCACAATCACGTAGCAATACCGTATTTTCAGTAAGAAATTTCACAATTTCTTTGGGGCTTTTAAGTTTAGGACTAACAGATTTGTTCATTTTATCCTTCAAAAAGGAAAGAATGTGTGCTTTAACTACCTCAAAGTTAACCAGAGCTCTACGGCCCTCCATTCTTTTTTGGGTTTAACCACGCTTTTCTCATGTTAAGAATGGCTTCTTCTCACATTTCATTATAATCCTCTTGGTTCGGGTCAATATCTTTTATTCCCACTTAACCACTAATGGTTCTATATGAGTTCTCCCCATATAAAGCTCAAAAGGGGATTTGCCTAGAGATAGCTGGTCAGAACAGTTAATTGACAAAATAATATTATCTAAGCCTTCCATCCAGTGGGCCTCCCTAAAGTAAGCTCGAAGACAAGTTATTATAGTAGCTATAAATTTTTTCTAATACGTTAGCAGATGGGAAATAGGGCGAAGTTCTATTTTGCTTAATTCCATTCGCGAACAAGAATTTTCTAAACAGCCGGGATTGAAATTATTGTTGCTTGGTCACTGATAATGCTAAAGGCATAACCAAATTTCGAAAAAAAGGTTCCAAACATAGAATTATGGTTTTGCTGTTTACAATCCTCAATGGATAAGCATGGGTTCTGGATGCAGAATCTACATACACGAGGATTTGAAAAAACTGGGGTCTAGTGATAGATCCTTCTACATCTAAGTAAATTGAACCATAAATAGTGTCTTCCAAATTACTAACATGTTGACCTTGTTTTCCCTATAATCAGGTCTCAATGCCTGATATTGCTGGCAACATCTTACGAAATTCTTAATATCTTAATTTAGATGTTCTCAGGTGAAATAACGAAGGATTTTACTTAAAGTCTTATGATATCCCAGATGACTACCAATCACCTATGCTAAATGATAAAATTCTAATATAATTCTTCTTAACAGCTTGGGATCAACTATTTTTAATTTATTTTTTTCGCTCGAGTTTTCTTGTACATCACCCCTTTAATTATCTTATATTCTGAGTTTTCTAAGCTAGGGGTTGAAAGAAGATCTTGGTAAATTTGCTTGGTATCAGATTTGGTCTTCTGATACTGTTCAAGATTTGTAAAAGCTAGCGGGATATCTGTTAAATCCAGTACTTTAGCTGATTTACAGTAAATATTTTATACCCAACCGGTTCCTCGAGAATATTAAAGTAATTAGGATCATTGATTCTACTGATAAAGTCGGTTGGCATATTTAAAGATGATGGAACATGTTCTATAGTGAAACGGTAATCCAGAATTCGGTGTATAATATTCCATAACGTGAAATTTTCTTGGGATTGCGTAGATTATATAATAATGCAGAATTGTCCGTTTTTATGGTAAACTCTTGTTGAAGATACATTGAAAACTTCATCCATATTACTATATAAAGCAACTAGTTCTATTTCAAAAATGGTACCTCAATCAGCTTCTGATAAAGCTTTACTGTAGAAAGCTACCGACCTTAGTACAGCTTCATCGTCTTCCTGTTCTAAGGTTGCAACGAGAGATTTTATAGAGGCATCCGTGTTTAAGAAAAATCTCTTGTTGAAATTTAGGAGAGCTGTTAGGGTATGGTCAATGAATGCTTCTGTAGTTCTCGCGAACGAATTCTTTTGTGCTTCAGCCAATGAAATGGTTGTTTGGGTGATCTTAATGATGAAATTTGTTTAATAATTTCAACATAATTTGGAATTAATTTCGCATAATAATTCCAAAACCCACATAGTTTTAATACGCCTCTACGATTTTTCGTATTTGGCGTATCTTAAATTACTTTGATTCGTTCTTTAGAGATGTTAAGATTTCCAGTTCCTACTTCGAAACATAAAAAGTGAATTGATTCTTGAAAAAGGAGACATTTTCTTAATGCAACTGTTGCTCCAAATTTCATGGATCTATCTAACACCTTCCTTAGAAAGATCTTATGTTCTTCTATGTCAGATGAAAATAGAATATCATAATCAGCATAGAATTCTACGCCTATACCTCTGAGATCGCCTATCATTATGTGAACAGCACGAACTAAGGAGGGAATACGGATATTAATTCACATCGGTAATCTAGCGTAACAATATCCTTTATCCTCTATTGCAAACCTAGTATATTTTTGCACGAGGGATCAAGTTGAAGCTGAAAGAAAGATTTTCTCAGGTCATATTTAGATAATATTTTACCTGTTGATAGCATGCTAAGAGATTCCTCAATGTTAGCACATTAAACTGAGTCAAAATTTATTTTCTTACAAAGTTTCGCAAAATTGGTAATTAATCTCTTAGTACCGGCAGAAGTGGTTACTGTAAATGACAAGACTCCGGTAAGGTGTATCAATTTCCTCAATAACACAGTTTTCTACTTACTCCTTAATCAATTTCTTCATTTCGGCTTTTTAGTTCGGTTTAATTTGTAAGGATTCTCAGAAACTGGTTCCTCATCTGTTACATAAAATTTATAGACAAAACCTTTAATAGTTCCTATATTATTATTTAAAACATCGACATATTCATCAGTTAATTTGTAGACAAAATCTGATAATGATTTATATTTTTGTAAAAGTACCAGAAATTATACTAATAAGATCCTTTCGAATATCACTAGGGTTTTCTTTAACATTAGATTCTACCATATTTTGTTTAAAAAAATTACCTGTATTCTCATTTCATTTCTTACTTACATTGTTTTAAAGCATGTATTATAATTACTATTCAATGATTCATTAATACAATTCAATTTTGTATTGTTGAAGATTTTAGTTTTTCATATCTTCTAGTTTTACTTTTGTTTCTATTTAGAGGAATTCCATTCTTACTTGGGACGCTTATATCTCTCTGCAAGGAAGACATCCGCTTCTTTAAAGTCGGAGGTGGATTTCTCATCTTTTGGTAATAACGTCTCCCTACTGGAGCAGAACAGGTCCTCGTCAGGGTCTTCCCCATTCATTCCTCATAGCTGCTCCATTACGGAAATATCGAGGATGTTTTTCTGGAGCCGGACACCCCCGTGGTAATCACCATTTCCGTCTCCGGAGAACCAGCTGAAACACCAGATAACATTTTGGAACCAATTGTTGCCTGCCCATAAGTTTGTAGTCTGCTTTCCTCCCTGGATGGTCATCATCTTTACATTTTGGTTTGGATTATATCTGCTGTCCAACCCACGAAGATCTCTCGTGACCCATCTCTGACCTCACAGGTGGATTGCGACTCTGGACCCATACCTGCATACCCCTATCTGGTTTGTACTGCATGGGTTTGGACTCGATATAGACTTCATTGTTATTGGGTATCTCGGAATTTCTATAGAATTATAAAGAAAAACCATTGTTTATATCTACAAAATTATCTTTTTCCTTCTATTTTGTCATCAGGGTGAAAAATATGATAATGATTCTTTACCATCCCGACTGGGCATCCATTGTCAGCAACAGAAATGAAAACCTTTGCATTGGGATTCAGTCCAGTACAGTATGGTTGACCCTCATGTCCCTTATGTGAAGTGGACGTGGTCTTCTTTTCTTTGGTAAGACATCTGAGTATTTCAGATAATCTAAATTTCTGGAATTAGGATTCACAAAAGGAGAGTTATCTGCATCTATAGCATTGTCTAACACAATGTCATGTTTATCAGTTACAACCTTACATGATATACAAAAGTTACTGATATACTTATCAGTTACATGATATACAAAAGACTCAGAAACCAATGTACCCAAGCTATACGGCGGGCAAAAAAGCATATTTCGAGAATTTGGTTGAGGATCTTAAAGATGCCAGACGGCTATGGAGGAAACTCAAAAATTTAGGTTTAAATATAAAGAATGAGACTGAATATATTTCCGAGTATTGCAATATTTTGAACGAGTTCTTTTCCCAACCCCCTAGTTGTATTGATAAGACGCTGAAACAGGAAACTATTCTAAAACTTGCTAACAGTGGTGAAAATAAAAATAAAAATGATACGTTCTATTTCTCTTATGTTTCCCCAATAGAGGTACATCAGGCTATCAAAAAGGTAAAAAGTTCTGCTGTAGGCCCAGATTCCATATCAACAGAATTTATCAAAATGATCGTGACACACGTCTTGAATCCATTGACAATAATAATAAATCAGTCGATTCTAACAGGTATATTTCCATCAGTGTGGAAACAAGCTTACGTTCGGCCAATACCAAAGAAAAACATGCCATCAGGACCTGGCGAATACGGGCCCTAATGGGCTCTTTCCTATCATCCTATCCTATTCCTTTTTTTTTTATTAAAGAATGGATCCGTGTAGAAACGACAGAGGGAAGGAAGAACGGCTTGGCTGGCGCAGAGACTGGACAGGCACTGGTGACGGCTGACGGTGTTGCCAACTTTACGCCCCACTCACACACACACACACACACACACACTCCCTCTGTGTGTGTGTGTGTGTGTGTGTGTCGCCTCTGCTATTTGAGTGTGGCAAAATGATCCTTCCTTGCAATCGTGTTTTCGAGTCAAGATGTATTGTGTGTTGTTATAGCTTATTATATACTAATGAATAATAGCTTAATTGTAATAACTTAAATCATAAGTTATTGCATCTTAAGAAATATCATAGCAAGTAAATTATAACAGCTCAGCACTCGGAAATGAAACAAAAAATGGTACTACTTTTTTAATTTTCAAAGAGGAAGTTTTTTTAAATATAATGCAACTTTTAAGATAAATTTATGCCAGAATATTTTTTTCTTCGCTTGACACTCAAACCATCCGCAAATAGAGAACCGGGCTTTAGATGTTCGTAAGACCTGTCCCGAATTTCGACTGAGAAAAGATGATTAGCATACCTATAATAGACTCTATGTCCACTCTCGTCTCATCTGCTCTTTTAATCTGAATTTGTGTTCGCCGATATATTGTATAGGTCAGACTTGTGATGGCCGTTGACCGTAGATATCAGAACACTTACACTTCAATACATTGTCCACTTTTGGAGCGAGGTATTGGCTCTGGAAATAACTGAAAGTGTGATTCAGCATTCGCCTAGCGAAACTGAGAATTTGATGTTATTTATAGCCTTTCTGCAAGTTTAGTTCAGACCGGATAGGGTAGGGTACAGGATATTAGAAGGAAGCAGGGCAGGGCCTAATATGAAGGTAGTATCCCGGCAATTGACTGGTGTGTTGAAGAAAACCATGGAAAACTCTGTCAGGATGGGCGGCTCTTAGATTGTTCCCAGAACCTTCCAATTACTAAGCCAACACTATACCAATTGTGCTACAGCCGCTCGGTAGGTAAAATTGAGAAATACTATTGGGAACATCAGACAGATTGGTGGATCTCCGAATTTGAAACAAGCAGTCTCTGATTGCGAAGTGAGTACGAAACTAAAGAGGCACCTCTCTTGATTCGTATAGTTAACCGGTGTACGGACAATATAAAGTAATATGTGTACAAGTAAAAGTTGTGTAGTGAACAAAGATAAACCACCCTTTAATCTAGTAGCGTTGGAAAAGGATACATAAGTTATGGGGTAACACCTCACTTTCTATTTAGCCTAGAATTTGAATCGATTTAAAGCTTACATTTACAGGGTAATTGATTAATCAGTAGAAACTCGAGCGTGCTACCGATTAGGCTATGCTGGAGCTGCTGTGAATAAAAGACAAAAGCGATCACAGTTGAAAGCTTCGGCTCTCCTCTTTCAACACGTCTGGTCAGGTCTCATCCAGTAGTGGATTGAATATGGATGTGAATTATATATACTTCTGAGAATACTAAGAGACTATACTAGGTTAGAATTTCTGGAATATCTTTAAATATTCTAAGAATATCCCGAAAGAACAAGCCATGATACAACAGTCGACATTCGTAGAATTTGCCTGGAATATTCAAAGGAATAGTCTCTGAATATGCTCTCATAGCGAACAGGTATAAAGCTACAATTGGGGGAGGGGGCTAGGCAGAATTTTGAAGGTTTCTAGAGATTTTTAATGTTGGGAGGAGTGCTCAAGAATTTGGAGGGGTTACAGGCAGAATCCCTGAACAAGGAATATTCTAGGGACACTTCTCCACCCAAACGGGGAATATTCCTGTTTTGTATGGTCGCACTCCTCCAGTTCCTTTCCGAAGCAATTAGACCTCGGGGGCAGTTTGTCATGTTAAAAGAAGAAAATGAACCAATGTCGTCACAGGGAAAATCATTAACGTATTTGCTTATTTTAAGTTTGAAAGGAATTGAACTCTATGGGTTTATATCACATTTACATAGATACATTCCATTTGACCGGAATTGAGGCGTATGCGCGAACAAAAGTCTATTTGCTATCTTTTAATATAGCAAATAGACATTTGTTCGTGCATGCGCCTCAATTAATGAAAATCGGATTTAAATTAATATTCTCTTATAAAATTTTAACCGCGTTTCTTTACTTCTTCTGTTTACTTTGGAGCGTAGATAAATCACAGCAGAGTGAACAAAATGAATACACGCTATTTACTTTTCGAGTGCGCTTTTAAAATATTCATACGCATAGTTATTTCTTATGTCTAACACATAACACAGCCACACACCATTTGTCAATCACAACGCAAACGGAGAAAAAAAAAGCTTTCGTTGACGGTGTTTTGGAGCGAAGATAACAACGTGTGACCACATCGCAGCCGAATGAGGAAATAACATGTGGCAACAGTGTGTATGACGTTTGGCTAACCATCCAATGCAGCGACTTTCCCTTCTTGTTCGTAGGCGGGTAAAACAGAAGATAGAGGTCCAAACTCTCCCTATTAGTAGTATAGCATCCTATCATCTCTTTCAAAAATACTGGACATTATTGTACACCAACAAGTCACAAAGCACCTAGATCAAAACAAATTCTTCATTCAGAACCAATTAGGCTTTAGGAAAGGTCACACTACAATGACAGCACTCATCAAAATCACTGGTGACATCCGAAAAGCCATCGATAATCGACAAGTAACTTTCTTAACCCTTCTAGACTTCAGTAAGACTTTTCTAGACTTTTCTTAACCCTTCTAGACTTTTCTTCTCGCTAAATTAGAACACAACTTCAATTTTCGCCAAACATACAGTCCACTGGTTTCACTCATACCTGACAGATCGTAAACAGGCTGTTCTATCGAACAGATCTTGCTCAGAGTGGAAGAACATCTCTTCCGGAGTTCCACATGGATCAATTCTTGGTCCATTATTATTTTCGATGTTCATGAATGATATTGCATCTCAGTTCACTGAATGCAATTATCATCTATATGCAGATGACGTACAGGCTTATATAACGTCTGAACCTAATGATCTTGGCAATGCAGTAAGCAAAATCAATTCCGATCTTGAAAACATACACGTCTGGTCAGAATACAATGGTTTGTCTTTAAATCCAAGCAAATCTCATTGTATAATAATAGAGTCTTCAAATATGTTAGCAAAAATAAATCAAAATTTGTATGTACCAAAAGTTTACATTAGGAACAAGGAAATAAAAAGAGAAGATAAAGTCAAAAGTCTCGGTATTATTTTTGACGAAAGTCTATGATGGTCAGAACATGTGAAACTAATATCCAAAAGAGTGCATATGAAAATGCATACACTCAATCTTTTGAAAAACTTTCTTCCTCAACAAGTTAAAATCACCTTGATACAGTCTCTCATATTTCCGATCTTTGATTATTGTGACGTAGTCTATAATGATCTGTCTGTTACTCTAGCAAACAGACCACAAATAACGCAAAATAGATGTGTTCGGTTCATCTTCAATGATAAAAAATATGACCATGTATCAAGCAGGTACTCTGCACTGGCATGGCTGAAACTGAAAGAGAGAAGAACGTTCCATCTTCTACTGCAGTTCTACAAGGTTGTAACTCTAGCATCTCCTACATACCTGGCTTCTACGCTGGAATCGGTGCACCTCACTTACAATATGAACACCCGCTCGAAAATCAATGCCACTCTGCGAATACCAAAGCACAGATTTCAGACCTATTCTAAATCTTTTGTGGTGTTCGGAATCAAGCAGTGGAATAATCTTCCTTCGGTAGTTCGCACAGCTAGCTCCCTAAGCAGCTTTCGAAATAAGCTTCATAGTCACTTTCTGTCACTTACTCATAGCAGTGTAAAAAAATGTTAAATTTCAATGATTTTTTTTTTAATTATTATTTTTCTCCATACTCGTGCTTCAGTTTGTATCTTCGTTTCAAATCCGGTTCAGTTAATATGTTTTGCCTTTGTCCTTGTATTACTCATTTATTTTTTAAACTTGTCATTGTGTGTATGTGTTTGTGGGGGTGGGGGTGTATTTGGGGGTTGGGGTGGAGGGTTCTAAATTGGGTCTGTATCGATAAAGTGTGAAGGGAGGGAAAATGAGAAGAGAGAGATTCATTATAATAAGGAAGGGTTCATGTATTACTATTATATTGTATTCTTGTCGTAGTTGTAAGCTATTGTGTCTGTATATATGTTTTATCAACATAGGATTTTGTATTTTTCTTCTGATATGTAAATTATGTATCATGATTAAGTGGAAGACAATGCTATCAGCCTTAACTTTTGCCATGTAAAATAAAAGTCTAATAATAATAATAATAATAACAGTTGTGTCAGATTAAAATAAAAATACTGTCCTATTTAACCTTTTCACAAGAAATGTCATTAATCTTAACTAACGAACAATTATTAGAACTTTCATTAGAAACTATTTCTTTACTCATCTTAACATAAAATGTTTCCAATTCAATCATGAATTGTTTTAATTTTACCTCCAGTTCTGTTATGTTATCGGACCTGGAATTAGATAATGAAGAACGTTTCGGAACAACAAGTGGATTATTTGATACAATTAAATCAATCGTTCCATCTTTTGAGTCAGTTTCCAAAGCAAGAGCTGCTTTCTTCCTTTCTCTCATTTTTCGCCTTTCGCGATTCATTTTCTTTTTCATTAAGAAAAACAACGGAATAAAAAGAAAAACAACTTTCGGAACAAGGAATAACATAAACATTGATTTAATTTCCTTCAGAAACACTTTTTTTATTTTTATTTTCCAAAGAAACGTAAAATGTATCATTTGGTACATTAGAATCAATTATTTTGTAATTTGGAATTTTCATTATTAACTATTACCTCCATATTACCTATATCTGTAACATTATTCAAAATTGACTCATTGTTAATCCTCTTTACACGTGTATGTTAAATGTATGCATCTAAGATCCCTCTGAACTCAGAATCACATGAACTCTTTGGTTTAGAACCTGGAATATTCTTGGGGTATCCCTGAACATCCTGTTTGGATTCCCTAGTATCACTGTGAAGAAGTCAGAAAAGCACCGAGTCTTCATTTACATCACCACTACCCTCAACAATCATAGGCAGTAATATATCATATCTACGTAATTTGACATTTTTATTATGAATATTAAAGGTAATATCGAAATAGTCAAACAGGTCAAGTCCAATAGTCACCTGGTCGCAACTATTATCAAGTACAATAATTTTTATGTTTGTCTTATTTTCAAACGTCATTGGAACATAAATTACTTTCCTCATTTGTATCATTCGATTATCTACTACGAATCCATTATTTCTGTTATTTACATCACGAAAATCTGGAAATAATTTCCAAAACTTGATTAAAGAATTTCAAGTTACATACAGACAAAGTAGAAGTCGAATCCAGCAGGCCAAGAAATTCTATGTTTCCTACCTTAATGGGCATAGACAATGCACGCTTACCATATTTTTCATTTACCGCTTCTGTTGTTTCAGGTTTGTTTTTCAAACCTTTCATTATACCAACCTGTTGTTTTTGATCCTCATTCCTTTTCAAACAGTTATGGACCAAATGATTCCCTTTGCAATAATAGCAAACAATTGACTTCCTTACCCTACTTCCTTCCAAAACTCCTGAGTTTTGTTCAATTCTTTCGAAAGTTTTCTCAGAAAAATTTTGAACACCTCTACTATTTGCAATCCATTGTTCAACATTATCCTTGTTTGTATTAGGAAACACCTTTGATTACATTCTAGGATTCACCCGTTTGGTTTTCCAAGAGTTTTGGAAAAGTTTCATTTTCGTGAAAATTATTATGACAATATACATCAATTGTAGTACTTAGTACACCTACATAGTCCCCAGGACTGAAACAAATCAGATTTAGTACCCTCTGATTATGTTGAAAAACAATCGGACCGATGTCGGTTTGGTACCTACATGTTGGACCAAGATACTCCCTTGCCTTTTCCTCGCGGGTGGAGGTTTCATGTGAAGAAGTTCTCTCAGCCTCCAATAAATAGGTCCCACATGTTAAAGTATTACTTCCTTCTGTTTCTAATGTCCTAATATGTTATGGATTACTTAAAGAATTCATGTTTATTGTTTCTTCATAAAAATAAAAAATCAGAGAATGAAAAGATTTCATGAAAAGTTAACATTCACTTCCCAACTTGATTTCAATGCATTAAGAGTGAAGTAGATTCGTTCTAAAGAGCATGCTTCGGTCATACAGAAACTAACAACGAGCGAATTGCATAAGTTCCCTGAGGGCCTCCTACCTTCTGTGTACTCTCCACACACGACGTGACACCGTTTCCTCACAGCTTTGCCTTTTCCTGTGTTCACGACCTGGAATTGTTAACCGAGAAGTACACAGTTTTCTTGCACCGTGGCTTTTCGCAGCAAAACATGAAAACATTTATCGTCTTTAAACCAATTTTTATATTTTCTCTTTTAAAAAATGAAAAATCATGGAGGTGGTTAACCATCGAGAGAGAGAAAAATTAACGAATGAGAATTGGATTTGCAAATCAGAATTTTATTACTTATAAGTATGTAGTGTTCACTGGACAAGAACATACATACTTAACGAAGCACTCATTTTTAATAGAAAACTTGTAGAACCATTTTTATGAATACTCATCGGACTGAGCATAAAATCTTAGATTCCTCAACCCACGTAATATATTCGTCATAGATAGGATTAACTGTTTCTATCTTCTACCAACAAAATAAGTCGGTTAAAGAGCACTCCAGAGCCGAAGCAAAGAATTGCTAACAATAGCAAATCATAGCAAAGATTGCTGAATCCTGTAATATAGCTGGAGTAAAAGGCTCTTTGTTTAGGTACAAAGATAAGGATCTGTGAGAGAAACAGAATCCTGCCTAGTTGATGAAAGGTCTGAATTTCAATTTCACTGAGAGTCCTGAAAAAGAATATACCTTTACCTATACTATATCCTTGGTTATTTTCTCATTCCTGGTTCTCCGGTTCACAACTGGATATACTGATACCATAAGTGACACTCGTTAAGGCACTAGTTACTAGGAATTTTAAATAGGGATTTTTCAGCGAGTTCTATAGCTAATAGTAGTTCAATTAGAAGAACGAAATTATTGGTGAGAAATTCTATGAGATTTATTGACTGTTTTTAATTTCTTTTCTTTTCTTTTCAGAAGAACAAATTGACAAAAGATATTTCATAAGATCGTTTAAAGTTTTACTTTTGTTATTTACGTAAGAAAGGAAATGAACCTTTACTAGAGAATTTCTATTGAAAATATTGATATACTATAAATAATATCTATTTTTAAAGAATCTTCGAAGGGCATAAGTTCTCTAATTAACGTAATAATAACACCAAATAAACTTCAATAACGGAAAATATTGTCGTATCCTTACTTGAATACCTTGTTTGGTAACTGAAATCAAAGTTACGAGAAGTGAGAAAATTGGTTGGCTTTGCACTACTTAATTTTCGGGATGTAAGGTTCCATTTTTCTGTCTCTAATATTTTAACTCTAGAAGTCAGAGTACTTCCTAAGAAGCATAAATCACACGTAACTAACGTAAAATAGGGTAGTACTGATATTTGGACAATTCCAAAGTACTCTACGTAGGTGTGAGATCCCAGAACAATGTCATAATTAATCAGCATAATGAACAACTGTTGATTCAAAAACTAGGTTCATAATATTGTTGAAAACAGCAAACATTTGGTATTGTTATTGTTGTTCATAGTTTTCTTTAAGATGTCTGTTTTGTCAGTTGTCCTACTTAACAAATGGTGAAGTTTACGGGCGTATGATTATATGTACAATCATAATTTAGCGTATGACTTGGTTTACAATGAAATTAATTGATGCTTTGAACTGGTTTATTTTATACAAAATAACATTGCTTAATTTAGTTATTGATTTTGGGTGCACTTTCGATATTCCCTCGTCAAAGGAACCTGAACTTTACTTAACCTATCCGGCCATCTCATAGTTTTGTTGATGTATGATTTGCTTGTTTCTTAAGTGATCTTTTGTCCCTCTTATAATAAATTTTAATAATAAAAGTGGCGATCGAGTATATGCGATACGAATCCACTGAACAGCAATAAACATGGCAACTTCTACTTTGTTATTTAGCACCTTTGATTCCCAAAGAGACAAGATAACTCTATATTTAGAAAGATTCAACTTTCATTGCAAGGTGTTGGATGTGACTGCAGATAAGAAATCAAATTTATTACTAGCTTCTTTAGGCAGCGAAGCTTTCGAGAAGCTAAAAATTCAGGTTAGCCCTTTAAGCCTTTCTGAGCTCACATATGAGCAAATAGAAGAATACTTGGAGAAAAGTTTTGATATTCCATCAAACTATCGCACAGAGCGATTTCACTTTCACACCTTGATACAGGCCTATGGACAATCGATA